>PVKN010000845.1:0-62495 GCA_004027915.1 Capromys pilorides
TAATTTTATTTATTTATTTATTTGTTTGCTTGTTGTGTTTGTTTGTTTCTTTATTTATTCATTTTGTGGCTGGCTCAGCCTGCCCTGGTGGTGGCGCTGGCGCAGCATGTGGTGCCGGGGATCGAACTGCAGTCCCCGCAGTTGCCTGAGCCCTCCTAAGCAGGCGCTTTAGACCACTGAACCATCTCGCCGGCCTCTCAAATTTGTTTTAATGGCAACTTTTTTTTAAAATTTAATTAATTAATTTGTTTGTTTGTTTGTTTGCTTGTTGTGCTTGTTTCTTTATCCATCTATTTTGTGGCTGGCTCAGCCTGCCCTGGTGGTGGGGCTGGCGCAGCATGTGGTGTCAGGGATCGAACCACAGTCCCTGCAGTTGCCCGAGCTTTCATAAGCAGGCGCTTTAGACCACTGAACCATCTTGCCAGCCCCTTTAATGGCAACTTTGAGTTGCACATTCTATAAAAAATAAGTATTATATGTATTTATTTATTTATTTTTTGCAGCACTGGGGTTTGAACTCAAGATCTTGCACTCTCCAAGCAGGCACTTGTGCCGTGGAGCTATCTCTACAGCCCCTGTTAATTTTCTAAAATAAGCCTGTTATCTGTAATCAAGAAATGCAAGCTAGGAATAAATGACAATGCTAAAACTCCAGGTGATAGATATTACGTGCCACACATACCAGTGTCTGAGAATTTATAAAAGATCAGAAGTTTTCCCTTAAAGGGCCAGCCAACCAAATAGCTGAGCAGATTAAAGCACCTGCAAGCAGGCACAGGGGCCAGGGGTTCAATCCCCAGGTCTGCTGTGCTGGCCCCGCCCCCAGAGTTCACTGAGACTGGGTGTGGTGGCATGTGCCTGTAATCCCAGTTCTTGGGAGGCCTTAAGCAGGCAGAGCATCCGAGTCTGATCTAGTAGTGAGACCCTAAACACCCTGTAGGCCCTTCCCTAAAATATACAAAAAAAAAAATAGTTTTCCTTTACAGAGTGAGCAATATCATGGGTGCATACCTAGAACCTCAGCACTCTGAAAGCTGAGACTGCACCATCACAAGCTTGAGCCCAGCCTGGGTAACTTGGTCACGTGGTGTCTCAATAAAAAATAAAATAACTGGTGATGGGCTCAGCGTGAAGACTGTGGGTTCCATCCCCAGTGCTGGAAAAGAGATGGGGAGAGAGAGAGAGAGAGGGAGAGGGGAAAAAATGAATTACGATGGTATGGTGGGCTGGGCGTGACAGTGCACGCCTGTAATCCCAGCACATTGGAGGCTGAGGCAGGAGGAGCGATGTGTATTTGAGACCACCCTGAGTTACTAAGGGAGCACAAGACCTGCCTGACCTGCAGGTGAGACCCTATCTCAAAAAGGTGAAAAACGAACAAAATAGCTCCGTGGCACAAATGCCTGCCTGGCAAGTGCAAGGTCGTGCATTTGAACCTGAGTCTCGCCCAAAAAAAAAAAAATCCAGAATTATGATGAACCCGCCTTCTATTTGTTTGTTTATTTATTTGTTTGTTTGTCTTTTTGAGACAGGATCTTGCCACGCAGTTCAGGCTGGCCTTGAATTCACTTTTGTAGCCCACGCTCGTCTCAAACTCACACCGATCCTCCTGCTTCAGCCTCCCACCTTCCATTTAATGGCATAATGTTTTACTTTCTCTCTCTTTTTTTTTTTTTAATGTTTTACTTTCAATTAAAGAGCTTCTGAGAAGGGCTCCCCTCTTTTCTTTGTAACCTCACATTTGAAAATAAATTCAAACTACAAGAGATTGTAGAAATTAAACTGATGCCCCAAAAAACAAAGTTCTCACTCGTGTACACCTGGTTTGCCTGCCTCAGCCTGGTCATTGCCTTGTCGTTTAATGCAGCCGCTGGCCGTCTTGCTCATCTTCTGCCCCCGGCCCTCCAGCCACTTTGTTTTCTGTGAGACATGTGGCAGTAAGTGAAGTACACACTGTGAGCTTTACTCCTAAATGTGTGTGGGTCTGTCATAAACACTGACACTTTTCAAGAACACGGTCTCTACCCTTTTATTTAAAAAAAATTTATATGGGGGGGGAGGGAGAGAGAGAGAATATCTGTTATCTTGTGCTTGTTGAACTCTTCTTTGTGAGTAGATTCAGATTGTGCAGTCCTGGCTGAGTTGTCAGGATCGCTATCTGGTCTAGCCTTTATGTGATGATTGCTGTTACGGTTTATGTCTAGTTGTCCCCCCAAAGCCTCATGCGGTCATGGGGCGGGGACTTCTAGAGTTTGAGACTTCAGTCATGATCCACTGGGATGATGTGTTTTGGTACTGATGGGGTTATCGGTCTGAGTACGGCTGGGATTATTGGTGTGGCCCAAGGTGGATAGGCTGAGGCAGAGAGCCTGAATACAATATAAAGAGAGTCAGAGAGACAGACGTAGGCTGTTGCTCTCCGCACCCTGGTTGGTCTGTTGCCTCTGTCGTGATTGTTGCTGTTCTGCCACCATGAACTGGATGCTCTCTGCCCTGTTCCACTCAGCTTTGGGCCAGCCGAATATGGACTGAAACCTCCAGCAACTGTGAGCTAAATACACCTTTCCTTTCTTCATTTTGAGTGTCGGGTATTTGTCCCAGCAACGAGTAAAAAGTAAGACAGTTGTAAAAAGTTGATTTTTCCAACTCCAGATCTTCTCCCCTTTTTACTTATTTTTGCTAGGTTTTATATTGCTGTGGTCTCAAGAATTCCTATTTTTAAAATTCAGTATTTTTTATCCTGGTGCTTAACTTGTGTTGGATTTGCCCTGTGGCATGCCCTACCCATTTTGAACTCATGCTTGCTTTTGTTTCTTCAGTAGTAAGATGCCCGTCTTGTAACTGTGTCCTGAAATAATTTCTCTAAGAAGCTGTGCTTCCTTTTGTTGAGGAATTAAAATCTGGGCCTTAGGTTTGAATCTATTTAAGAGCCACCATATAAACACAAATATAGAAACATTACTAGATCTGAGAAATAATTCCTTAGGTGTGTAGTGGACAGTTTTTTGAGAACATGACACTGTCAGCTTTAGTTACCACAAAATGTAAGAGTATTACTGAATAGGAAGATTCCTGTTAGTAAACTTATGCTGTCCAGCTTTTCTTAGATTTCAAAGCAAAAACATAGGTGAAGCCCCAGGGTCCAGGGGGAAGAGGATGACACAGACAGTGGTATACCTGCTACCGTAAATGGTGTGTGGGTACGCGTGCTCGAAGTCTGCCCCTGTGGGGACAAGTGAAAGACAAGGACAGGAAGGTGCTTTGAGGTCATCTTTAGGGAACTTTGAATGTCCTCTGAAGGATTTTGAGTCTTAGGATTTGGGGTCTTTAGCAATAAGAGAGCCATTGAAGATTTGGGGTAGTATCATAACAAGCTTAACTCTGAGCGTGATTAATCTAGATGATACTGAGAGCTTAGACTGAGGAAATTTCCACTTAAGAACACAGGCTGTTGTAACAGTTCACACCAGAGACAGAATGGAGATGAAGTAGAGTATGAGAGAAAGAAGTAAGTTAGAGCTATGACTTCGCAGCCTGAATTCCAGAACCCCAGGGGTTGAGACCAGTAGGGGAGGGGAGAGTGTGTGGATCCAGGCCCAGGCTGGACTTGAGAGTCCCTGTTCAGGCCTTGTTCTACCGCTTAACAATAAAAGCGTGTAAGGACATCTTATTTTGAAAAACTTAAGGTCATCCTTTGTTTGGAGGTTTTTTCTATTGTGTTTTTAGCTTTACCTCTTTTGTATTCCATTGTCTTGAACTTTTGAGCCTGAGTAATCAGAATGTTTGTGTCATGGAATAAAGTGGACCAAACATTTTAATTTTAATTTAATTTTATTTTATTTCATCTGTCTCTGTCTGTCTGTCTGTCTGTCTATCTATCTACCTACCTACCTACCTACTTACCTACTTACCTACCTACCTACCTTCCTGCTTATTTTGGCCAGCCCAGCCTGCCCTGAAGGAAGGGCTGGTGTGGCATGTGGTACCCGGAATTGACCTGTGGTCCCCTGTGCCTGCCTCAGCTTGCCTAAGCAGATACTTTAGGCAAAATGAGCTAACATTTGTATTTTAAACACAAGGGTCAGTGTCACAAGGACATGCACTGAGACTCACTCATGAACCCAGGAGTTCTTGGTCAGGACTCTTGGGAGTCGTCCTGGATGCCCAGCTTTGACTGAGACGGCCAGGGAGGCTCCTGCTGACTCGACTGTAGCGCAGCCCTCAGCACTGCACCAGTCCCATACCGCCAGCTGAGCCCTCGCCTCTGCCCACTTCTCGCCCCACTGGCACCTCTCTGCCTGTCTTCTGTCCTTGTGGCTCATTCATCATGAGGTGGGGCTTATACTCCCCACAAAAGCCTTTGCAGAGTCCGCTCCCCAGTCAGCTCGGTTAACTGTGTGCTGTTGAGGGCTTCCCCAGCAGAGCAGGATGCACCCTGAGCTCTTCCTTGGCCGTCCCCTCCCCACCAGACCCCAAACATGTCCGGTCCTCTTGGCCTCGTTCTGCTTTTCTTTGTGACACTTGTCACCCGCAGTACTCTTGTTCATGTTGTTGTCTCCTGATGTCAGGCTTAAGCTCCACAAGGAGGGTAGTTGTTCATCTGCTCTGTGGCTTCTCTCCTGGCCACCACTCCAGGTGTGCCTGGTGCGTAGGTGGCCCCCCACAGGCGTTGTTCAGAGAAGGGAGAGCAACTGAGGACACAGACCAGTCACTCCGAGGAGTTCCAGGCATCTGGCCTGGAGAAGGGATCAAGGTCTCCAGGCTGGTCCTGGGTTTGAGTCTGTGACAGTAAGTGGCTTGGATAAAATAGCCCCCTTCCAATACTGCATTTATTGTCTGAACTAGAGAATCATACTTAGCACATTAACGGCTCGAAGAGCTGCTGTGGTAACCTCTTCTTGACCTCCCTGGGCTCCCTAACTGTCTTCGGTGACTCACTTGTCATTTTGAGAGCTTGTGTCCTCGGGAGTCTGGAGGTCCTAGGAGATTTGGAAGCTGTCGATTACTTTGGGTTGATGGACCCGGCTGCTTCAGGTGGTGCTCAGCCGGAGGGGCGCGTCAGGCTTGAGCCGCCAGCCCACAGCCATTACTCCTGAAGTTGTGGCACTTGTAAAAGCTGCCTTCTGTTTCAGGTGTTTGGGAATAAGATGATCATTCCTTCCCTGGATGGAGACCTCTTCCAATGGGACCGAGACCGCGAGAGCATGGAAACCGTTCCTTTCACAGTCGAATCCCTTCTTGAATCTTCTTATAAATTTGGAGATGATGTTGTTTTGGTTGGAGGAAAATCTCTCACGACATATGGCCTCAGTGCATACAGCGGAAAGGTGGGTAAAAGTGTGTTTATCTCAGGGAAATTTGAATAACTTGGGCTAGAAGGAAAGCTCTTAAGGGCCGACGAGATGGCTCAGTGGTCTAAAGCGCCTGCCTAGGCAAGCTTAGGCAACCACAGGGACCAGGGACCTTGGTTCGATCTCCTGCACCACATGCTGTGCCAGCCCCACCCCCGGGGCAGTGGAGCTGGCCATTAAAAAAAAAAAAAAAAGCTCTTAAGTTGTATTATAAATAGTTCAGGCTTATGAGTTTGTCCTCAGGGTAGCAATTGTTTTCATAATAGAACTGGAAGGAGAAAGAGGAAACTAAAAATCTGTGTAAGATAAGAATAAACCACAGCAGAGCCAATAATAGCAGGAAGAAGAGAATTAATATGGGTCTACTGTGTCAGGCGCTTCTGTCTTTTTTTTTTAAGAGAGGGTCTTGCTATGTATGTAGTTCAGACTGGCCTTGAACTCACGGTGGAACCAGGCTGGCCTTGAAATCTCAGCAGTCCTGCCTCAGCCTCCCAAGTGCTGGGATTACAGGCATGTGCCACCACCCTAAGCTTCAAAGAAGAACCTTTTAAGTATGAAAAATTAGAAAAATTGAAGTTTTTTTGTTTGTTTGTTTTGTTTTTTGCGGGACCGGGGTTAAACTGACTACCTTGCACTTGCCAGGCAGGCACTTGTGCCACAGAGCTATCTCCCCACCCCCCCCTTTTTTTTTTTTTTTTTTTTTAATGTATTTGGTACAAGGTCTCACTATGCAGTTCAGACTCATAGTGATCCTCCTGTTTTCAGCCTCCCCAGAGCTGGGTCCCAGGTCCGCATCAGGGGCCAGGGCCAGTGCCGGGATGGCATATGGTGAAAAGTTTTTTAAAAAGAAATACCTATGTCATAGGAAATTCTGAGGTTGATTTTTTTTTTTTTTTTTTAACTCACCTGGAATTTTAATGATAATATTGTTAGGGTATCTTAAGTGGCTCTCCATTGTTTTTTATATGTTCCATGGAAAAACCCCCAAATAAGACTAAAATTGCCATGCCCTTAAAATCATTTCCTGAAGTAAATTTTTTAGGACTTTCATGGTTCTAAAAAATTCATTTTATGAGTTGGTCATTTCAATGATACTTTTCATTGCTTGAGTACGACTTCCATTTAACCTCTCAGCATTGTAGACGCCCGTGCAGTGCCCCTGATCCCCAGCTCCCGTGTCCCACACTGACTACTGTCCCTCTGTCCAGGTGAGGTACATCTGTTCTGCCTTGGGCTGTCGCCGGTGGGACAGCGACGAAATGGAAGAGGAAGAGGACATCCTGCTTCTGCAGCGCACACAGAAGACTGTCAGAGCTGTGGGGCCTCGGAGCGGCAGCGAGAAGTGGGTGTCAAGAGTGGCCATGGGTGTTGACTAGGAGTGCCCCACAGACCAGACCCCTGCAGGGCCTGCTCGGAGGAGACCCTGGGAACCCTTCTGGTGCCCTAGAGGAAGGGCACTGTTCTTTTAAGAGAGATGAGGACCCTAGATTAAAATGGCTTCAAGGTTATTAAGTGATGGACTCAGCGGCTTATATGTGCTTCAGGATATGGTAGCCGGGAGATCCGCAGCTTGGTCTTAGGCTAATGACATTTTTCATAGCAACCTTGATGACAGCGGTTCTTTGTGGGAAGCTCTTAAAACAAAGTTAATGTGTTTTCCTTAGGCCTCGACCTGATTAACTGTAGTTCCGTGTAGTAGGTACTTTGATAGGTCACCACATTATCTCAGATTTAGAATAATCATTTACTCTTTCCTTCAAGCATTAAAATCGCTTCTTTAACCTAATACCTATTTCCTTCAAATAATGAGCCCATTATGTAATTTCTATATTTAAATCTGTGATTAAAAAAATAAGACACACTGATTTCTTTATCATGTGCCAGGTTTTTAAAACCTAACATTTAACTTTTATACTATGTGTGGGGTAAAAATAACTTTTGATCCCATCTTTATCTTTTGAAAATGAGCCAGACTTTCAGCCTTTGTCACATCTGATCAGTAGAGCTGAGCTGCCTTTCCTGGAAAGTGTTTTTAAACCCATTTAATACCACATCCTTTCTCTTTTCACCGGACTCTTACCTCCTAACTTTCTCTGTCCTGGCAGGATTGGCCACCATCGCCGCAGAAGTGCGGCTTAATGATTTGGATTTGCATCAGTAGGAAAGGCGCAGGAGTCTAAGATCCATACTTCGTTTTATCTATTTGGTGCAGGGTATCACAATGCAGCTCGGACTCATACTGATCCTCCAGCTTTCAGCCTCCCCAGCTCTGGGATTAGGGGCGTGAGCGACTGCTCCCTGACTGGGTCGCTGTGGTTCAGCGTGCCCCGGAGGTGGGGACAGCATGGCCTGCGGGATGAACCCTGGTCCCCGCGCTTGCCAAAGCAGGCGCTTAATTAGTCTGCTGAGCTGTCTTGCCCGCCCTGGTCCATGCTTCTTAAATCAGTACTTTTCCAGTAGATGTCAGAATTCTCTGTGTATAGCCAGGTGACAGGACATCACTCTGCCAGTAGCGGAGGGATTGTTTTGTTCACTAATTACAGAGGAAACGGTACCGTTACTGTAAGGGTGAGGATACTTGAGAATTTGGGAAGGGGCAATTCTCGCACCAGCCAGGTGGGCGCACGGGCACACGGCCTCTTCTGGGCATGCTTTCCTAGCAATCTAACATGGATACGTTCATCCGGCCTTTTTCTTTGATTTATTGGGATATATTAATTTCTCTGGACTTGAATGAAATGTGTCCAAACTGAGATTATTCTTGTTTGACATTTGTTAGTTTTTGTGAGAAAATCTGGTCCCTGCCTGCCTCTGTCCCCAGCACTCAGAACCATCATTTCTGAAGGCTCAGGACAGGTCTCCTATGCCCTCTTGTGGCGATAATCAGCAGAACCGTCTGTCAGGGAAAGTTGTGTTGACACTTTTGTTCATCGTAAAGTTTTACTGTTTGCATCTAGCAGAGTTCAGTGCTGTTTGGCCCCTTTGGTTAAGTGTAAATTTCTAACGCATACTTTTGTAACTTTAAGGTGGAATTTCAGTGTTGGCCACTTTGAGCTTCGGTATATTCCAGACATGGAAACGAGATCGAGATTTATTGAAAGCACCTTTAAGCCCAGTGGAAATGAAGAGTCTAAAATTATTTCAGATGTGGAAGAACAGGAAGCTACAATGCTGGACACGGTCATAAAAGTCTCAGTTGCTGACTGGAAGGTTATGGCATTCAGTAAGAAGGGAGGACATCTGGAGTGGGAATACCAGGTACCTAAAACTACTGAGAACTTATAAATGTGTTTCCTTCTTGCCCACTGTGTTCACATGTATTGCGCGGGGGAGGGAAATAGCTGCTGGGTTGCATATCTTGCCCTGCCCCTTTTGACATAGTCTTGCTGTGCAGTTCAGACCGGCCTTGAACTCACAGCGACCCTCTTGCCACAGCCTCTGGAGTAGTGGGGTCACTCCCACCACTGCACCCACCA
Organism: Capromys pilorides; assembly: GCA_004027915.1. Classification (NCBI taxonomy): domain Eukaryota; kingdom Metazoa; phylum Chordata; class Mammalia; order Rodentia; family Capromyidae; genus Capromys; species Capromys pilorides. The sequence continues at coordinate 8,828 of PVKN010000845.1, forward strand.
TAGATTCTTTTTTGTTTTTTTACAGCCAGCTCAGCCTGCCCTGGGGATGGGGCTGGCACAGCGTATGGTGCCAGGGATTGAACCGCAGTCCCTGCAGTTGCCTAAGCTTGCCTAAGCAGGCGCTTTAGACCACTGAACCATCTCACTGAACCACCCCACCATAGATTCTTAACTTATTCTCTATGCTTAAAGAGATTTGTGATTTATAAGGTTTTTTTAATTAATATTAATGAGAACAAAATAGCAATGGGACAGTTTCACAACAGGTTGGTAGGACAGATACAATAATTATTTAAGTTTTATTTTTAAATTTTTCAATTTCCTTTTCTCATATGTGGTATTTTATGAATTGAAACTACATAAGTACTGTTTACAACCTGTTTATGATTTTTGTTTAGTTTTGTACTCCAATTGCATCTGCCTGGTTGCTTAGGGATGGAAAAGTCATCCCCATCAGTCTCTTTGATGATACAAGTTATGCATCTAACGAGGAGGTTTTGGAAGATGAAGAAGACATCGTAGAAGCTGCCCGAGGAGCAACGGAAAACAGTGTATACTTGGGTGTGTAGATTTCTCCTACCTAGTGTAGCACACACTCATCTAGAGTTTCGTTTTCTGCTTTTAATGATTTGTTTGCATGTTTGTTTGTTTGGTACAGGCTCACTAAACAGCTCAAACTCATAGCGATCCTCCTGGTTCAGCCTCCCCAGCACCGGGGTTACAGGCATGCCCCACCATGCCCAGTCTTGGTAACAGGCATGGCACGCCCATTGTTCTGGGGCCGTCATTGCGTGCAGTACCGGGGATCAAATCTGGATCCTTGCACTTGCCAGGCAGGCACTTAGGCCACCAAGCTATCTCCCCATCTCCCTAGAGTTCCCCGTCTCGCTAGGTAGAATAGAGTTCACTCTATTCCTTCCTACTTCAGTAGTGCCTGTTGTATTTATGACTCCTGAATGCGTTTTCTGATCAGGGTTGCCCTTAAGTTTTCTATTCCTGCTATTATTCCATTTGTCCAATTCTGAAATTTTTAATTGCTAGAGTATATTCTTCTCATCAGAGGCCTTTACTAGAAAGGCTTAGAAATGTTCTCATTATGTCATATGGCCTAAAAATTACTTATATACTGTCAAAGTCTACAACTGTCTCTTAAATGTATTTGTATTCATATGTACATTAGTTTGCCATCCTCTTAAAAGATTGAGGGTTCTTTTTTTTTAATTCTGTATAACAGATCTGAAAGACAATTCTGGTGTGTTTCTGGACAACCAAAAAAGTTTTGATATAAGAAAATGTCTAGGGGCTGGGGGGATAGCTCAGGGGCACAAGTACCTGCCTGACAAGGGCAAGATCCTGAGTTTGATCCCCAGTTCCGTAAAAGAAAAAAGACAATGTCTAAAATCTTGAACTACACAATTTGTGTCATTGTTTATAAAATTATGTAAACTTAATCATGTGTTTCCCAATAAAAAGCAAGACATTTCCCAAAAAGCAAGACTGTATTATTGCCCGTAGTTTGGGATTATAGGTGTTTAGATAGATTTTGAGGAAGTTACTTCAGTATGCTAGCTGTTAAATATGTATGTGTGTGTGTGTATGTATGTATGTATGTATGTATATATTTACTTGTTTGGTACTGGGAATTGAATTCAGATCCACATGCTTGCCACGCAGGCACTGTGCCCACTGAGCTATGTTCCCAACCCCAAACATGCTATTTATTTTATGAGAGTACTATGACTTAGAGCTTTGAATTTTTCTATTGAAATAACTTTTCTGGCCAGGCATGGTGGTACACACCTATAGTCCCAGCGTTCCGGAGGCTGAGGCAGGAGAATCTCTGTGAATCCAAGGCTAGCCTAGACTACATCAGTAGCAGGGCAGTAAAACAGTTTTCCTGTGGTTATTGAAAAGTACTGTTAAAACTCAACTCAGTAACAAATGTCGTATTGGCCTGTTGGTACCTTTCCTCTTTTTTTCCCATATTTGAATGAGTGAGGCATCTTCTTTGAAAAGTGCTGTGTAGGGCTGGGGATATAGCAGTCTAAGCACCTGCCTGGCAAGCGCAAGGTCCTGAGTTTGATCCTTGGTACCTCATGCAGCACTGGCCCTGAAACCAAGTGTGGTGGCGCACACTTACAGTCCCAGCTCTGGGGAGGCTGAGACAGAAGGATCTCTACAAGTCCGAGCTATGTAGTGAGACCCAGTGCCAAATAAATGCATAAATAAAAATTTAAAGAGAGAGCTATGTAACAGTTAAAAACATAGCAAGTTAATCAGTCTAGTTTATTAAATCAAAATGAATCTTTTGAGAATATCACTGCATGATCGAAAATGTTCTGGTTGATTCAGGAATGTACAGAGGCCAGCTGTACCTGCAATCTTCTGTCAGAATTTCAGAAAAGTTCCCCACAAGCCCCAAGGCCTTGGAGTCGAGTGAAAATGCAATTATTCCTTTGCCAACCATCAAATGGAAGCCCTTAATTCGTAAGCGAATTGTAGACTTTATAAATACTGTTGAAACGCTTAGAAAGTTACTTCTGTCCTTACCCTGGTTTTCAGTGTTGCAGAGATAAAAATTTCCATCTGCTTTGTATCTTACCAATAAATTGGGAAGGTATTTCAGATGTTATAAAAAATTTTAATGTAATATTTACAACATTCGTTCTTAGAAAAAGCAGTTGTTTCATAGAAATAAACTATTTCTCTATGCAACCTAGAAAATCTCGTGACATTCACTGACAACAGCAAAGTAATATTTAGCTCATGACATATTTAAGAATATCTAGGTAAAAAAGTTAGCTGGCTATTATATACCTTGACACATACGGCCTCCTTCCTTAATAGCCTTGTGGAGCTCGTTTCTTGCTGGTTCTTACTGTATGTGTCGCGTCATATTTTAGTGGCTACTGTAAATGATTGATTCTGTTTAAGACTATGAACTTCGCAAGGGCGGGAACCTTGGGCCATTTGTTTGACTTGCATCACTGCATTGAGCTCTGGCTGGGGATCAGTTTGCTCAGTGAATGAACACGTGCAATTTTTATTAAATGCTAACAGTTAATGTTTTATCGTTTTCTTTTAGATTCTCCTTCCAGAACTCCAGTCTTGGTAGGGTCTGATGAATTTGACAAATGCCTTAGTAACGATAAATTTTCCCATGAAGAATACAGTAATGGCGCACTTTCAATCCTACAGTACCCGTATGGTGAGTGTGATCACCCCTGGATTGGATACACTGAGTTCTGAGCGTGGCAGGATGGTGTATTCCTGCAGTCTCCGCCCTAGGGAGGCTAGGACATGAAGGTTGTGAGTTCAAGGCTAGCCCGGACTACACACTGAGACCCTGTATCAGAGAGAAAAAAAGAAAATACGGTTTTATCTATTTTATTCAGTTATTTGAACTTAATAAACAGTGTTTAAATGAAAACAAATTCATCAGAACATTGAGAAACGTTTTGGGAGGCAGTGTTTTGAGGTATGGCTAACCACAGACACTCCAAAATCGTATTGCCCGAGTTTGGATCCCAGTTTTACCCCATGCTATATTGAGTGCCCCAACTTCCGTGTGTTAGTTCCTCTTTCTGTAAGGCAAGGGTGGTCTTCTAGATTTATTCACTGGGTTCTTCTGAGGGCTGAGGAATGCACGTGAAGTCTCGTGGTTCACTTTGTGCCCCGCACACTCAGTAACCATGAGTTCTTACTATGAGCTCTTGGCCAGTTATCAACCACTCGTGTAGATGATACTAACCTGTATACTGACAGCAGTCGCTGTTATATTTAAATTAAGTATATCATCTTAATTTCATCCTTAGGTAGGAGAAATCAGTACAAAAGTCAAGATAGAACTGAAACTTGACATGAAAATATATGCATTTTCTAATGTATATTTTTATTTTTATTTTTTAAACTATTTTTTTTAAGTCCACTTGCTTTTTTTTTTAACTTTATTTATTTATTTATGTTATGGCTGGCTCAGCCTGGAGCTGGAGCTGGGGCAGCATGTGGTGCCAGGGGTCGAACCACAGTCGTTGTGGTTGCCTAAGCTTGCCTAAGCAGGTGCTTTAGATTGCTGTGCTATGTCACTGGCCCTAATGTATATTATATTATATTATATTATATTATATTATATTATATTATATTATATCATTTGCAGGAGCGGGGTTCAAACTCACAACCTTGCACTTGCCAGTCAGGCACTTGTACCATGGAGCTGTCTCCCTGGCCCCTATTTTTTTTTTTTTTTTTTGTGGTACCAGGGATTAAACTCAGGACCTTGCGCTTGCCAGGCAAGCACTTGTTCCACTGAGCTATCTCCTTGGCCCCATCTCTATATTTTTTAAATGTAGGATATATTTACATGTGAAAATCTATTGAATATTTATTTATTTATTTATTTATCTATTTATTTATTTATTTATTTATTGCGGGACCAGGGTTTGAACTTGCGACCTTGTACTTGCCAGACAGGCACTTGTGCCATGGAGCTATCTCCCCAGTCCTGAATATTTGAATATTTAAAAAATTTCCAGATCTACATCAGTTAACAAGATCCACTGTTGGGAAATTAGTATAGAACCTAAATTGATTAAAAACACACAGCACTCCCCGGTCCCGCAAAAAAAAAAAAAAAAAAAAAAAAAAAAAAAAAAAAAAAAAAAAAAAAAAAAAAAAAAAAAAAAAAAAAGAAAAAGAAAAAAAACACACCAGAGGCTATAGACTAGAAGTTGGCTTAATTATCAGTTGATCAAAAGCTAGGGGGACACAGAATCATGTAGTCTGCCCACGTGTGGGACAAAATAGAAGATAGAAAGGGCTGACTTTGGGTCAGTGAGATAGCTCAATGGATTAAGCACCTGCAGGGACCCAGGTTTGATCCTGGCACCATCTGCTACACTGGGCTCATCCCGGGCACACGGAGCCAGTCACCAACACCCAGGTGGTAGTGCCTGCCTAGAATCCCAGTGCTGAGGAGACTAAAACAGGAGGATCACTGTGAGTCTAAGCTGTGTAGTGAGAGCCTGTACTGAACACAGAAATTTTAAAAAAAAAGAGAAGGTTGACTTTTAAACAAACTTACTGTGATTTCCTAAAATGTACCCAAGGGTACAGTGAGGATATTTTCTGCAGCTCTAAGGAATAACCCATGAGCTGGGCTTGATGACACTGCATTCGAAGGGCTGAGGCCGGAGGACTGCTGTGAGTTCAAGGCCAGCCTGGACTATATAGTGAGACCCTGTTTCAGAAAAACCAAAAATGCAAAAAAAAAAAAATTTTAAAGATTCTATTAATTATTAATGAAGGAATGCATGAGGTACCTTAATTTTTTCTAGTTTTATTGTTGAATACTTTGTATTCAGAGAAAATTTAAGATGTTTATGTTAGAAAGGAAAATTATATAAGGAAAGGCAAGAGAGGTGTTTGAAATGCATTAAAGGAGAGAAAGAACAAATTGTTGTAAATCCTGGGAAAGTAGATCATTTTAACAGCTAAAGGCAGGCCTCCTCTGGTTATCTTACAACCTACGCCTTTTTCATGTTTGTTTTGAAGACAACGGTTATTACCTACCGTACTACAAGAGAGAACGGAGCAAGCGAAGCACACAGATCACGGTCCGATTCTTCGACAGCCCAGCTTACAGTAAGAACATCCGCAAAAAGGACCCTGTTCTCCTCTTACACTGGTGGAAGGAAATCGTCGGAACCATCCTGTTCTGCATCGTGGCCACCACGTTCATCGTGCGCAGACTGTTCCATCCTCAGCCTCACAGAGTAAGACAGTTTTAAAAGTCTGGTGTTTTTCCCAACGTTGGAGGTGTAGAAGAGCCGTTACGTGGCGAGGGGTGGGTACATGGGAGGTTTCAATCATAGCTGCTGAAACAGCCTCGCGCTGCTCAGTGATGGGGCTGCATGGTGAGGGGCGCGCCACAGAGCAACTCCAGGGCTGTGCGAAGGTTGTAAGAGGTGCTGCGTAGACCGTGGTGGCCTAGTCCCTTGCAGCCTAGGCCGTGCGGGGCAGCGTTGGCGCCTGCCCCCAGTCTGTCCAACACGTCGCTGTAGGCAGTTGCAGCACAATGGTGTTTGTGTATCTAAATATAGAAAAGCACAACAAAACTCCCAGACTTTAGGTCCTTTTTTGCTCCATTACACTCTTAGGGGCCCTCTCAGGTGTGTGGGCTGCTGACGACATTCTGTGAGGATGATGTATTCCCTTGCCACCTCCTCACCTCCCCCACTGTGCCGCCGCTGGTGTCCATCCCCCATTCCGCTGGAGCTGCTCCTTCCTCTGTACAGGATGTCACAGACACCTGCTTCTGGCTCAGGGAACGTCTGGGCTGACCCTGGCGGGCACTTCTCTCAGACCTTTCCTGCCTGCCTGTCCAGCTCTCTGCTCTCCTCGTCTCCTTGGTGATGCGTGGACCTCAGAACCTCATCCTCCTCGGCTCCCGAGGTCACAGCAGGAGGTCCCAGGGCTCACTGTTCCTGACGGCTCCCCTCCTTGCCCAGCTTCAGCCATTGAAGCGACGTTCCACGTCCTTTACCCTGCACCCGCTGGCTAGTAGCAGCTGTGTCCACACTCCCATCCCCAGTGTCCTGTGAGTTTTTCTTCCTCACTGAAAGGCACTGCCAGACTCAGTCACCAGAGCCCGGAGAGCTCATGCCCACCTCTCTCCCGAGTTACTACAGTTGCTCCTGGCTGGTCCTCCAGGTCCGTGCCTAACTATAGCGGGGTTTCCTTGCTGACAGCCAACTCTTGTCTATTGGTTGACTGGTTGGTTAGTCAGTTGGTCGGTCAGTCAGTCTGTCTGTCTGTCTGTCTGTCTGTCTGTCTGACTTCCTTCTTAGGACAGAGTCCTCCTTCTCTAAATCTGAGTGGCTCTGAGTGAGTTGTGCCCGTCACTCCCGCCCCCTTAGCCTCCGTGCACACAGCCACCCACCCCTCATGCAGATCACACTCTTTTTTTCTTTTTTGATTTTTTTTTTTTCCCCTGGTGGCTGGTGCAGTGTGTGGTGCTGAGGGTATCAAACCGCAGTCACTGAGCACTTTGCCTAAGCAGGTGTTTTAGACCCCACTGAGCTATCCCGCCCACCCTTCTTTGATGTTTGGAGACATGGTCCTATTAGTAGTCCAGTCTGGCCTTGAACTCATGGCAGTCTTCCTCAGTGCCCTAAGTGCTGAGATTACAGGCATGGGCCACCACATCTGGTTAGCTCACACTCCTCTCTGACAGGGTCTCACTACGCAGTTCTGACTCGTAGTGATCCTGTTTCAGCCTCCCCAGAGCTAGGATCTTAGGCCTGCATCACCACACCTGGACTTGGTGGCCAGCTTCACATGCTTAGGGTTGGGGCAGCACAGCCTGTGGTTCAAGGGATGGAAGCCCGGTCCCTGTGCTTGCCTAGGCCGGTGCTCAGTGTGCTGAGCTGTCTCACTGGCCCACCACACTCCCCTTAGAGGAGCCTGGTGGTGCTTGTTTCTGACCTTGCCCCTGAACTTTGTTTCCCAGCTCCTCTCCCTTCACATGAGTAAGTCCTGTGTATCTTCAGGTTTGAAACTGGCTGTCGTCATGTCCCCCAGGCATCTCCCCTAACTCCTCCTCTGACTCACAGCTCCCCGCCCTTCGCTACTCATGTGGCTGGTAGGGTGTGGACTTCTTGTCTCTCCACTGCACTGCATGCTTCTGTGGACAGAGGCTTGTCTGTGGGTGCCTCCGTCTCCCCAGTTCTAACACAGTGCCTGATACATAGAGCCACTAGAGGTTTGTTGAAAGAATCAGTGACGGAATACATGAACCTCAGTACGTCTTGGACCAGAATAATGTTAGCATCCTCTGGGAAACCTTTTCAAGATACTGGTGACAAGGTACTGCAGACAGGACGTTGCCAGACCCAATTCCTGATCCTCAGAAACATTTCTAAAACATCGGCAGAATTGCCTGGGGAGAAAGTTTCTCTGGTGGTCAGCTTTGTACTAGTAGTGATTCTGTTTTCTACTTTATCAGCAAAGGAAGGAATCTGAAACTCAGTGTCAAACTGAAAATAAATATGATTCTGCAACTAGTGAAGCCAGTGACAGTGGCTGGAATGACGCAAAGAACTCTGGATATGTGTCACGGTAAGTGTCCTGTGAAATATTGTATCTCCCATTTGCATTTCCATTGTAGCGACCAGTAAAGTAAGTTTTTTTTTTTTTTTTAAATATGTGAATATCTACCTAAATTAGTCTGAAACATCAAGTAACTTAAATTTATTAATAATGATATGTGTACCCTAAGAGGGATAAAAATAAAATGCCAGGGGAGTTTAGAATTTCAACCGTGAAATTCTTATTTAACTTAATTATGTAGGCTCCGCCACATATCAGAGTTGTCTTTAATAATATCAAATAATAATTATTATATTTACTTAGCGTATGATATATCCTTAATACTCAGCTTTTTATTTCATCTTTTGTTCTGTTGGAATGGGAGATAAATGGGAAAACTAGTAGAAAAGATGCTATTTAAAAGCAAAAGAGGGGCCCGGGGAGATAGCTCCGGGGCACAAGTACCTGCCTGGCAAGTGCAAGGTCATGAGTTTGAACCCCAGTCCCACAAAAAAAAATAAAAGCAAAAGAGAGGGGCTGGGGAGATAGCTCAGTAGAATGAGCGCAAGGGCCTGAGTTCAATCCCCGGCTCCATAAAAAAAATAGATAGATAGATAGATAGATAGATAGATAGATAGATAGATAGATAGCAGAAGAGAGAAGTAAGTTAGCTGAAAGTAGGCAGTTCAAGTAATTTGAAATAAAAGAGAAACTTGTACGCTCAAGCATAAAGTATCCCCTTGGTGCTGTGTGGGCTGGGCAGTGGTGTAATGGTTTGTTTTTCATACTTCTGAATCATAGCTATTGTTTGTTTTAATAGTATCCTTACTGCAGTGTGGTGGAAGGCCAGGAAAAAGACACAGCCTTTGCTGCTTAAGGTCAAAAGCGCTGGTTTTCTGATAGAAAAGATTGTGAACGATAGGTAGCGGTGTGAGGTAGTCGAGGCTCTCGGCTCAGGCACCGCTTCAGGGTGGCAGGGAGCCAGCAGCTTTCATGAAAAGCAGGATGTGCTAGGTGCTGAACAAATGGTGGGCACTGCTTTCTTTCTTTTCATTTATGTATTTGGTACAGGGTCTCTGCAGCTCAGACTCATGGTCATCCTTCTGTTTTCAGCCACCCCAGCGCTGGGGTTACAGGCATGTGCCACCACACTTGGACTCCTTTGCAGGCTCAGCACATCTTGTTTGCAGGGATCAAACCATGGTCTCTGCGCTCGCCAAAGCAGGCGTGTAGCCCACTGAGCTATCTCACCAGCCTTGGTGGGCTCTACTTTTGCTCCCTTCCTTCTTTAATGAAGATGCTCCCTGATAAGTCGTGGCTCAGCCTCAGCAGAGCTGAGACAGGGAAGGACCAGGACCGAGGCCTCCCTCATGCCGCCTACCTCCAAGGCTGGAGACTGCCTCAGCACTGGCTCTGATCAACTGTGTGCCTTTTGCCCTGAGGGGATGGATTTTTTTTTTTAACCGGGGATTGAACTCAGGACCTTGCACTTGCCAGCAGGCACTTGTGCCTCTGAGCTATCTCCTCAGCCCCTGAGGGGTGGATTTGTACCGAGGTACAGTGATGAGCTATTTTTAGAAACACAGATATAATTACTCTTTGTTCTCCATGGAAATAATTGGCCCGAGGAGGGTTGGGATCTATTGTTTCTTCTTAGCTCCGCAGTCCAACCAGCTGAGGCAACTACTAAAGGAGTATGAGCATGCAGGTCATGGAGTAATAAACTTGCCCTTCTGAAGGCTGCCACAGAGCATCTAACACAGCTCTCCTCTCCCGGGGGGCAGAATAGTTTCCACAGCATGTGTGTATGTGCGTTTACTAATCCACACATGACTAGTGGACAGGCATTTGACAGACCTTTGCTCTGACAGGGAGTTCCCTGGTTCTGTGCAGATAGAGAGAAAGCAAGTGGTGCAGAAAACACACCAATCACAGGAAAAAATGACCCCAAGAAGGTTCAGGAGGCAGCTCATTACTCTGGTGGCCTTCTACTTAGGATTTCTCCTCAACAGCCAGAGACCTGCCTGTCAGGCTTTTGGGCTTGTAAGGGGAAAGTAAGCTTGGAGGTAGGAGTGCAGATTTGGCACATGTGATTGGTGGGGCAGGTGACATCCTGGGTCTCTAAGGGAGTTTAAACATTTCAGGTCACACCACGAGGCTATCAGTTATACAGAGCATGGGTTATACAGAGGAAGAAATGTTCTGTTACATTGTAAGGCCATTAGCACTAGTTATATACAAAGGCAGTAAGGACAGGCGTTATACGAAGAAACATTTGAGTTGTGCTGTAAGGCCGCCTGTTAGCCGAGCTTACGCAAAAAGAAGAAGGATCTGTTACCAGGTGTGTCCAGACACGGTCGCTTGGTCTTGATGGGCATTCTGGCAGGCTTTTTATTATTTTAAATTCCCTTTCAAAAGTGCTTAAGGGTCCCTACAGGACAGTGGTGGTGGGGAAAGCTCAGTGCATACACGATTGCAAAATACGGAGAATAAGCCTAACATCAAGACCTGGGTCCAGAAAGCCTTGCAGGCTGGCGAGGTGACCAGGCTGAGGAAAGAGGAGAGTTTTGGAGTAGAGCACGAGGGTGAAGGCCTGCAGGCCTGGGGTCTGCAGTGCGCAGCAGTGAGCTGGGACCGCGGCAGAGCAGGCTGCACCATGCGTGTACGTACCCCCTGCGTGTGATGAGTGCAGCCGAGTCGCTTGGGTGTGGGCCTTGCGGGGAGTGGTTGACTCAGGCAGCAGCCGGCAGGCCCCCCGCTTTGCTTCCCAGGACTTCTGGTTACGGCTCTGAAATGTAATAGAATTGACTAAATGTGTGCATAAAGTTTGTAAGTAATGAATGAAGACTGCATTTCTAGTTGCATGCAAAGTACCACAGAAGATACAAGGTGAAGAACTAAGGTGCAGCATTTAGACCGAGCTCAGGAAGCACCGGGTGGGACAGATTGTGGCGCAATTGCCGGGCCAGCAACTGAGTAGCAGGTCATTCCCAATTAAACAGGATGTTTCATTTTTATTTTTCCCCTAGAAAATTTGTGAGAATAGGTTTGCTTCATGTACAAATAGGAACTAAGACTATAATGAATAGAATTCAAAATATATTCTTTATTAAAATAATTTCTGAGTTTACTAAGTTTATACACTGTATGTATAATAATGTAAGGTTGAACTGAATTATAAAACTACTGTAGTCTTCTAATAAAATACTGTTCTTCCCTTCTTCTAGATACCTAACAGATTTTGAACCAATTCAGTGCATGGGCCGCGGCGGCTTTGGAGTTGTCTTTGAGGCCAGAAACAAAGTAGATGACTGCAATTATGCCATCAAGAGGATCCGGCTGCCCAACAGGTAACGGTGCTCCAGCAAGTTTGGGGTTAGCGCCAGGCATTCTAGACCCGTAGGCGCAGTGGCTGCCTTAGCCGCACTCCCAGGCACCATAGAGAATGGTTTTTCCAGCCTTCCATATTCCAGGCTCTTAGTGCTGCTGACTAACTGTGCTCCCCAAAGATTGGCCTATTCATGGATTCCCCTGTATTTACTTTAAAAATATGATCTCGTTTTGGATTATTAATAATTGAGGGATTTTAGCTCCGTGGCATAAGTGCCTGCCTGGCAAGTGCAAGGTCATGAGTTCTAACCCTGGTCCTGAAAAAAAAAAAAAAAAATCAGGGATTTCTCATAGGGACATCTAATAACTACAGACTTCAGTAAATTGCAATGTTTTTTTTGAAACATTCTAGTTAATATAATAGATAAAAGTGTTAAAAACTATAGATGCCAGGTGTTAAAAGTACATCCCCATAATCCCAGCTACTTGGGAAGCTGAGGCAGAAGGATTACAAATTAGAGGTGAGGGACCAGAGATAGCTCAGAGGCATAAGCACCTACCTGGCAAGATTACCAGCCCCGTATTGTGCAGTGTTGGCCCTGGATCCCCAGGCATGCCAGCCTGGCCCCAGACAACTAGGCATGGTGGTGCATGCCTGTAATATCCCAGCACTCAGGCCAGGCAGATAGCTCAGGGGCACAAGTGCCTACCTGGCAAGTGTAAGGTCCTGAGTCTGATCCCTGGTTTTAAAAAAAAAAAAAAAACCCAGCACTCAGGAGGTTGTGTCAGGAGGAGCTCTGCAAGTTCCAGGACCAGCCTGGAGCCTACAAAAGTGAGCCACAAGTCCAGCTGGAACTGCATAGTGAGACTCTATCTAAAAAAAAAAGTTAGAGGTTAGCCTGGGCAGTTTAGTGGGACTCTGTCTCAAAATAAAAAACAATTTTTTTTTGAGACAGGGTCTCATTTATGTAGTTCAGGATGGCCTTGAACTCACCATGTAGCCTAGGCTGGCCTCAAATTCATGGTCCTCCTGGCAACCTTACGTGCCAAGCCAGGGAGTTAAGATCCTATTCTGTAGATACTTGATCTTTAAGTAGAAGTATGACGTCATCAAAATATAGGTGACTCTAGCCATGAAAAGGATCAGAGTTGGGAAGGTTAAGGGCTTACTCTGCCCACAGTTCAGTCCTTGGATAGGTCAGAGCACAGGGACTTGGAAAGGAAGTGCTGATAGGGTTTGGTAACTAAATGTAGAGATGCAGAAGTTGGAAAGTTTTAAAAATGGATCAGGACTTTTGGAGCAAGCGTGTTACGGCTTGGAGCTGGGGGTCCCCTAAGCCTCACTCAGTCGTACATCAGACTCTTCCGAGGTGGCAGAACCTGGAATGAGTGATGGGTTCATGGTGCAGTGCTAGGCTCAAGAGCGCTGGGATGAAGGGTGCTGGGGTCAGGGATGCGCCGATGGTCACCTGGGCACAGCGTAAGGGACAGAAAAGGGCTGGCCTTGTCCATTGCTTGCTTTGCTGTCTTGTGCCACCGTGAGCTGCTGCTTCTCCTCAGTGCCCCTGCCTTGGAGCCAGCAATTCTAGACAGAAACCTTTGCAGACTGCGAGCTGAATAAGCTTGTTCTCTTTTAACTTTGGGTGCAGGGTATTTTATCTCAGCAAGGAAGAGAGTAAGGGGGAACATTAGCAGCAGTGACTGCAGGAAACAGTCAGAAGGGCTGCAGTTCTGCTGCGGGCAGAGGATCCAGTGTGTCTGGGTCATTTAAAGTGAAGGGAGATTAAAGCCATCAGAACCATGTGGAAGCAGAAAATCCAGATGCTTTTCGCTTTCATATTTGCTTATTAATGTATTGTGCTTGGGGGTATTTGCATACTTATTTGCATACTGACTTTTGAGAGGTTGGTATACATGTCAGCTAAGCATTTGTATTTGTGTTTGTGGACACTGGTATCAAACGCTCTATGCTTGGCTTTCGTTCTGCTAAGTATAGTGAAGCATCCCAGGCAGGCTGTTAGAATTGAGTATGCACATGAATGTATACCTGTGTTCTGTACACATTTTAGTTAATTGTGTACATTTTACTGGTTGTGCCATCCGCATATTTTCTGTGTATTTTTCTATGTGCAAATATTCATCAGACAGGGCTAGCTCTTGCAGCCTGGGCTGGGTAAGCAGGGAGGCTTCTGGAGACCTAGCAGGTGCAGCTCCTCTGTCACCGTCAGTGCCTGTGGGAGGCAGGCGCAGAGGCTTCTGTGGAGGGTGCACCCTCAGGGGCTGGCCTCTGTCCCCCAAGAAAGGGTGCTCGGCATTTTCCTAAGTATTTCTCTTATCCCTCCTTTTCCTGTGATTAGCAAGGAAACATGTAAGAGTCTAGAGTTACTCATTTTTGTCAGCCCAAGAAACTGCATTTGAGTGAAAAACAGATGTTTTTGTAGCATTTGTTTCCAGAAAAAAAAATAATAATAATAATAACTAAAAAATGGGTTCTACTTTTATTTATTTTATTTAAACCTCATTTATTTATTTATGTTATGGCCGGCTCAGCCTGCCCTGGGTGTGGGGCTGGCACAGCATGTGGTGCTGGGGATTGAACTGCAGTCCGTGCGATTGCCTAGACTTTCCTAAGCAGGCACTTTAGACCACTGAGCCGTCTCACCGGCCCGATGGGTGTTATTTTTAAATGCAGGACTTTCCTTGTGTGTGTGTGTGTGTGTGTGTGTTTTTTTAAGATTATGCTTGAGTCTAATACACCTACTCTTAATTTTCAAGGAAGATTTCTGTATTACTTCATTTTCTCTTGTCAGTACCAGATATGAATATTTCTTCAGTCTTGGACCACCTTCAGCCTCTCTTTACTTTGTCTGATTCAGGGAATTGGCTCGGGAAAAGGTGATGCGTGAAGTTAAAGCCTTAGCCAAACTCGAGCACCCTGGAATTGTGAGGTATTTCAATGCCTGGCTGGAAGCACCACCGGAGAAGTGGCAGGAGAAGATGGATGAAATCTGGCTGAAAGACGAGAGGTAACTTAGTTAAGCAGAACTGCTCTTCCCTGTTGGTCTTTTTGCTCCTGTGGACACAATATCATTTCTGTAACTTTAGAAAAAGAGCTGTAGGGCCATGGTTTGGAACATTCTCTGCCCACTTTGTAAGTGACATTTAGTATAGTGTTTGAGAACAGACACTTTTGAACAAGCATTGATCGGTAGCGCTGTAGGGTCTGGGCTGAGGGCTTCACCATGGCTCTTCTCAACAGGAGGCAAGATCTGTTTCTATTCGTCTGTACTGTTAAGTTTTTATTGAGATTTTCTCTTAGCGATAAACAATTTCCAGCCCCTCTTCAAGCGCTTTTATATTTGCAGTGTAAGGTAACCCTAGATAGCTGGACAGCCTCACCCACATTAACTGGGTGAGGGTGGTTAGAGAAAGGACAGCCCCATGGAAGCCGCCTGGCGCAGTGGTCCTCTCGGTGCACTCCGTGACCTGTGTCTGAAGGAGCTGTGAGCTACTGTGACTGAGACAGGGGACTTCGGAGTCGGAGCCATGAAGCCAGCCTGGGTGCCCTCCCCCACCCCCACCTCCTCTTTTAGCCTGCACCTTGGCTCCTCGGAAGGTATCATCCCCGAACGCTGTTTTGAGGATAAATTAATCTTTCTTTAAAGTCACGGTGTTTTAGGAGTGGATGTGTGTCTTGCTGTTTGTCATTTGCTAACTGGCTTTATTGCAGGTGAAGTCTTTGTAACCAAAAAAAAAAAAATGCACCTCAGGTAGCACGTGGTCACCCTCCTGCCTGTGTGTGTCTCCCGTTTTTAGCACAGACTGGCCGCTCAGCTCTCTCAGCCCCCTGGATGCCCCGTCTGTTAAGGTCCGCAGGATGGATCCCTTCTCCACCAAGGAGCATATCGAGATCATCGCGCCCTCGCCACAGAGAAGCAGGTCTTTCTCTGTGGGGATCTCCTGTGGCCAGGCGAGCTCCTCCGACAGCCAGTTCTTCCCCCTGGAGCTGTCGGGAGCGGACTGCGGAGAGAGCAGTGGGTCGGCGGATGCGGCGAACAACCTGCAGGACAGCTGCCTCACGGACTGTGACATGGAAGACGGCAGCATGGACGGTGGCAACGGCGAGGCGCACTCCTTTGAACTCTGTCCTGCCGAGGCTTCTCCCAACGTGAGGTCGAGGGAGACGTCCTCCTCCATAGTGTTCGAGGATTCCGGCTGTGACAACGCGTCCAGTAAAGAGCTGAAAACCAGCCGGGTGCATGTCGGCAACCACTGCGCTAATAAGTTCGCGGCCTTCGCGTGCTCCAGCAGCAAGTCGTCTTCGGAAGCCACGCTGTCCATTTCTCCTCCACGACCAACCACTTTAAGTTTAGACCTCACCAAGAACTCTGCGGAGAAACTCCAGCCCAGCTCTCCGAAGGTGTATCTGTACATCCAGATGCAGCTGTGCAGAAAGGAGAACCTCAAGGACTGGATGAACCAGCGCTGCCGGCTGGAGGAGCGCGAGCGCGGCGCGTGTCTGCACATCTTCCTGCAGATCGCCGAGGCCGTGGGGTTCCTGCACAGCAAGGGGCTCATGCACAGGGACCTGAAGGTGTGTGGGCTCCGCGCGGTCCTGGGGCTCGGCGCAGCGCCTGCAGGACCGCTCAGGTTTTCAGGGCAGGACCCTGGGGAGGGGGTGGGGGGGGAGAACATCGGGAGAGGGTGGGAGAGCCGCGTGATGCAGAAGACGGCACGGCATGCGCGCCAGCTTCCTCTGTGTCATGCGCGCCCTCTATAGGGCACTCGTGGATTTTTTCCCCCTAAATAATGTTCGTGGTGGTGTTAAAGGTTAGAAAAGAAAGTTCTTATGTAAAATCCACCAGGAGCAGTTATTCTCTGCTTTTCCTAAAACCCTGCTGCAAGCAGCCCCGGTGAGCTGTGCGGGGGAAGCCGAGTAGAGCAGGGCGGCGCGTGGGGCCAGCAGGGAGCTGCCGCAAAGCCTCCAGCTGCATTGTTCTTGTGTACAGTGCTGAGCAGGGCCGGTGCAGAGTTCGTACAAAACTTGCAGCGTTTCCTTAGTGTGTTTGTGAAAATGAGTACACGGGACACTTATTTAACTAATTTCTGCCATTCTGTGCCAATAGTGGTCACTGTATATGTGTAGTGAATGTGGATTTCCTTCTGGTGAAAGTAGCTTAAGCTCCTGATAGATTTGAATTCATTTTGAATCTTTTCACTTTCATTTAACCGCAAACTGCTTCAGGCACCAAAGTAGGTATTCGGGCAAAAGTTAATGTTCTTCTAAAATCACCAGGAAGTCTTTAAACTCTTGAGTATATTTTAGGAGTTTGGGGATAATAGGAATAAGAATTAGAAATAATTCTGATTTTCCAGTATAATTTTTAGCTATATGTAATCGTAGCCCTTCATTGATTTTGGCTTGATCACAACTTGGTTGCTAGGAATTGCACCAAATGAAGAGTTCAGTGAGGACTGACTTTGGCTGGGATGGAGCAGGCAGCTCACAGGAGAGCAGACAGCTTCACCTCGAGAGGGTCGCGCTGTTTGGGTCTGGTAGGAGGCAGCTGGCTGACAGACCAGTCCTCCCGGCCTTAACGCTTGCCGTACACGTGCCAGGCTGAAAGACAGTATAATTATGTTTTCACTAACAGTAACTATTCTAATTTTATAATATACATGAAATGTTGGTGAAATCTGTTTAATGCAACATGTTACCTAAAGGGATGGGGAGATACTTCAGGGGCACAGGTGCCTGCCTGGCAAGTGAAAGATTCTGAGTTCAATCCCCAGTTCCACAAAACAAACAAACAAAAAACATGTTATCTAAAGATTTTCTATATATGCAGCTCAAAAATTATAAGAAAAAGGTTAATTTCTAAAAAGCAGAAAAGTTTTATTCTTTTCAAAAGACAAAGATTTTTAGTGTGCTTAAAAAAAAAAAAAAAAAAAAAACCACACTATGAACATTCTCTTCTCAGTAGTAAAACTACATTATGCTACATTGTCACCCGCCTTTGCGAGCTCAGTGTTAAATCTGGCAGCGGTCTCTGTGGTGATGTGAACAGTGTCCATTCCGTTCACCTGTTAGAGCCTCAGTACACTACCTGATGTGTTCTAACGTTCATATTGTTTTATTTTTGTTGTTTTTGTTTTTTTGGCAGGACCAGGGTTCGAACTCACAACCTTGCATTTGCCAGGCAGGCACTTATGCCACAGAGCTATCTTCCCAGCCCCTCATATCGTTCTATTTTGGGTTTTCTCTGGTTTGCAGCCCAAAGCGTTATACTGAGTTAGCCAGAAAAGGAGCTCTGTCAGCCTGTGTGACAGATTACAGTTGTAACTGAGGATTATTGTAGAACTGTAATTGAGGATTACAGTTGTAGAGCTTTTGGTAGGGTCAAGTGATTCAGCCCAAACCTAGCCTGTCTCTGCTCCTCATTTCTTAACTCTGTGTTCAGCTGGGCTCTCCCCATTGCAGTCAGCACGGCTGCCAGGGACTCACACGGCTGCCTTTCTGAGGGTGTTGGCCATCCTTCTGGCTGCTTCAAGGAAGAAGGGTTTCTTTTTTTTTTTTTTTAAATTTTATTTATTTATTTGTTTGCTTGTTGTGTTTGTTTCTTTCTTTCTTTATTTATTTTGTAGCTGGCTCAGCCTGCCCTGGTGGTGGCGCTGGCGCAGCATGTGGTGCCGGGGATCGAACTGCAGTCCCCGCAGTTGCCTGAGCCCTCCTAAGCAGGCGCTTTAGACCACTGAACCATCTCGCCGGCCCCGGAAGAAGGGTTTCTGATGGCTCACAGTTTGAGCCTGCAGTCCGTGGTCACTGGCGCTGCTGCGCCTGGGTCCACAGTGACGCAGTATGTCATGTAGGAGTGCGTGGCAGAGAAAGGGAAGCCAAAGAGGAAAGGGCCCAGAACAAGACAGAGTCCCCAGGGTGACCCATGACCCCTCTCTCCAACAAGGCTCCCTTTTCTGAGGGTCCAGCACCTCCCAGTAATGCCATTGAGTCATGGGCTCATCAGTGAATTATTCCACTGATGAAGTCAGAGCCCTCATGGTCCTCTGAAGAAGACGTGGTGTTTTGGGGAGACTTTTTTAGATTGGAGCCATAGCAGAGGTCTCTGGGGTTGGGGTTGGGGCTGGAGAGAAAAGCAGCTCTCTCCCCCTTGGCCAGAAGCGCAGGGCCAAGACCCACCCTTAAACCAGCCTCCCTGCGGAGAGAGGGATTCTGTGGCCCCGGTGTAGTGGCCCCCGTGTAGCACACGCTGGGTGGTTGTTTGCTCAGGAAGAAGGTAGCTCTGGAGGTGATCAGGGCAGCTGCCGTGGGAGCACAGGGAGTGAGAAGCAGAAAGCTGCCTGTTTCCGGGTACAGGTAGTAACCGCCATCAGAGGCAAGCAGAGGGAGGAAGGCATAGGACCGCATCGTCTCAGTCTCGGGGACAGGGCTGCTTGTGGGGACCTGCAGGCTGCCGTGGGTTTTAGTTAGACACGGTAATGGGATTGCTTGAGAGTGCAGTTTGTAGGGCTGGGACAGATGTGGCTTAGTGGTGGGTCGCTTACCCAGGATGCTCAAGGCCGCTGGCATGAAGTTCGGTTTGTACAGTGGCAGTTCGGATGTTGGGAACGCAGTGTTACTTTCTGGCAGTATTTGAAGTGTGAGATTCAATTTTGTGAACTAATTGGCTTCCTTGTGTGATGGGTGGTGTCATGTCACCTGATAGTCTGGGAGAAAGATGTTGAGGAGGGAACCTTGAGTTTGATGAGCTCCTGGGACGCTGGATTAGGGAAACCCTGTGAGTGGTTTCACATAGAGGTCGGCATGTAGATAGGGTCTTGCATGTTCGGGTGTTAGAAGAGGTGGCGCAGGTCCTACAAGCTGGAGTCCTTGTTCCCATGGATAGTCTATTCCTTGCTTCAAACACAAACTAAAACGTGTATTTGCTGGGTGTGGTGGTGCACACAGCCCCAGCGCTTGGGAGGCTGAGGCAGGAGGATCACAGTGAGTACAGGCCAGCTTGGGCTGCGTAGCAGGGTCCTGTCTCCAAAATAGTGTTCTTTCACTCGTCATCCAATAGTGATTAGCCGCCATAGAACAGGAGCTTGCCTTGTTACCGGACGTGACCGTGAGACGGAAGACCCTTGTTGTCCGTGTTGCGCTGCTGTGGTGTTGCATGCCTAGAATCCCATTACTCAGGAGCCTGAACTAGAAGGATCCCTGTGAGTTCAAGGCCAGCCTAAACTACATAGTAGGGCCGGTGAGATGGTTCAGTGGTCTAAAGCACCTGCTTAGGAAAGCTCAGGCAACTGCAGGGACTGCGGTTCGATCCCCAGCACCACATGCTGCGCCAGCCCCACCACCAAGGCAGGCTGAGCCAGCCATAAAGTAAATAAATAAACAAACAAGCAAGCAAGCAAGCAAACAAATAATTAAAAAAAAAAAAAAAACTAAACTACGTAGTAAATACAAAACAAGAGGTGTCTTCTCACAGAGCCAGGCTGCTGTTCCACTTACTAGCTGGTAAATGTTGGGCAGTTTATTTTCTGGGCCTCAGTTTCTATATCTGTGAAGTGGGGGTGAGTGGTACTTTTCTCAAGGGATTGTTTTTACACGAGATACCAGTACTCTGCTCAGAATAGCATGTGACACATTACAAGCATTCTGCATACATTTTACATTTTCTGTTCTAATTATTATGGTTTAAGTTACAAATGTAGAGAAGATTACCCAGATAAAATATGTAAAATAGTAAGACGGAGAATCCTATATCAGGGAATGTGGATTTCCAGGGCTTCCGTTAAGCACGTGTTCAGGAGGTCCAGGCCTCCTCTCTGCTGCTCTGCGCTTCCCACAGTACCTGTCTGGCATAGAAAAGCTTTTTATTTTCATGTGAGCCAACCGTAAAGAAAAATATACTTCAGGGTGTCTAGCTTTGGTGTTTCTTTTCTGTACTCACTTAAATCCCACACCACCCCCCCCATCACCCGCTTCTCTTTTGTCCCCTGCAGCCTTCCAACATATTCTTCACACTGGACGACGTGGTCAAGGTTGGGGACTTTGGGCTGGTGACTGCCATGGACCAGGACGAGGACGAGCAGACCGTGCTGACCCCCATGCCAGCGTACGCCACGCACACGGGGCAGGTGGGGACCAAACTGTACATGAGCCCCGAGCAGGTGAGAGCTTGGGACCTGAGAGGTGGTGGTCTAGCCGCGCCGCGGACCCCCCACCTTGCTCGTAGTAGAATAGCCAGGATCCAGGCAGAGGTTACGAAAACGGGCAGCTAGGTGCCACAAGCAGCACAGCGCCATCCGACTCGTGGCGACGCGGCGCAGGACACGTGCTCACTGCCTGAACGGCACCTGGCAGTGGCCGCAGATATAGAAAGAGACTGAATGTCACCCTCCGAGTGAGCGAGCTGTGTCCAGTTAGCCCTGGGTGGGCGCTATAGAAACCAGCCTCAGAGCCAGCTAACAGCAGAGACATCGTCCTGAGTGGCCCTCTGTGACCCTTCCCTGCGGCTTCCAGAAAGTCGCTGCCAGGAAATAGGGGTGTGGAGGTGAGAAATGTGGCTCAGGGGCAGTGCTGTCTGCACCACACACAGCCCGCGTGCGCAGGCCGCGGACATTGGGAGCTCTGGGGCAGCCCGCGCCAGCCTCTCTGGAGTCCGAGGCCCAGGCTCTGTTCCTCGGGTCTCAGCCTCTGTCACACCGTTGAAAGGGCAGAAGGCCTGCTCATTTTTCTTAGAGACATCCATCTGTCAGTGTCTGCCCTTCTGGAAACTAAAGTTGACAAGTTCATAACGCTTTATCAATTCACTGTGAAAAGTATTTTCTTTTTTTTTTTTTTTTAATTTTATTTATTTATTTATTTGTTTGCTTGTTGTGTTTGTTTGTTTCTTTCTTTATTCATTTTGTGGCTGGCTCAGCCTGCCCTGGTGGTGGCGCTGGCGCAGCATGTGGTGCCTGGGATCGAACTGCAGTCCCCGCCATTGCCTGAGCCCTCCTAAGCAGACGCTTTAGACCACTGAACCATCTCGCCGGCCCCTGTGAAAAGTATTTTCCAAAACAACAAAGAGGAGTAGTGTTTACATGTTTTGTAAATCTCTTCATTATCTAAGTTATAAAAACTAGATATCACGTCTGCTTCTGTATTAAATCCATTGTAGTAGGTTCTGAGGTACACAAAGAAAAATCTGGGCCTGTACAGGTTGGTAGTTGGAAACTCCCATTGGTAGATGTGGGTATTCGTCCTTGACAGTACATCAAATTCAGTGTGATCAGTTCTTAAAAGTCATTTTCACGGTGGGTGTGGTGGCGCACGCCTGTAACACCAGCACTTGTGAGGCTGAGGCAGGAGGATCATTATGAGTTCAACACTAGCATGGGCTGTAAAGCGACCTCAAGGCCAGCCTAAGCTGTGAGACCCTGTCTAAAAAAAAAAAAGCTACATGGTAAGACAAATAAAAAATTTGGGAACCTAGCTTTTGTATAAAGAGGGGAGAAGTATGTTCATGTTTGCGTATGTTAAGAAAACCGGAAGGATGTGCAAGAAACGAAAGGCTGTAGGCACAGCAGTAGGAGGCCGGGGCCAGCAGGCCTGCCTGACAGGGGTGGGGTGGACATGCACTACCCTTCTTTCAGAGCCTTGGGAATTCGTTGGCTATGACAAGTGATGGTCAGAGAAGCCAACAAAACCAGCCAGAAATAAGTGCCTGTGGCTCTTGTGGTGCTGATATTGAATTAAAAAAAAAAAAAAACACAGGGACCAGGGAGATAGCTCCTTGGCATAGGTGCCTGCCTGGCAAGTGCAAGGCTGTGAGTTCAAACCCCAGTCCCGCCCACAAAAAAAAAAAAAAAAAAAAAAAAACAGCTAGCTACACAAGAGGCTGAGGCAGGATTGTAAGTCGCAGGCCAGCCTGGCAAGGTAGTGAGACGCCGGAGAGTAGAATGGCTGGGAATGTAGCTCAGTGGTGGAGTCTTTGTCTAGTATGAGCTGGGCCTTAGGTGCAGCCCGAGGAGGAGGTGGGGGCCGGGGCGTCGTCCTGTAACCGTAGTGCAGTGGAAGAGGTTGTCAAGGTTTGCTTTGGTTCTTGTTTTGCTAGCTAGCAATGAACCCCCACCCCTACCCTAAGTAACTACTGGGTCAGTGGTGAAGTGAAAGCATTCATAGAAAGTACTAAGAAAATCATGAAAAGGGGTTGGGGAGATAGCTCTGTGGCACAAGTGCCTGCTTGGCAAGCACAAGGTTGTGAGTTTGAACCCTGGTCCCGCAAAAAAAAAAAAAAGAAAAGAAAATCATGAAACATGAAAACTATTGACATCCATAGACATTATCAAGGTTCTGCATGGAGTAAACTTGTGTTCAGGACCTTCATTCCGGAAGCGCATTTCTGCTGAAGGATTTAGTGGTGCGCTCACGGGGGTATGGTGGGGGAGGATTCACAGAGAGAAGTGGATCCTAGGACAGAGCCAGGACAGTGGTCATGGCTGCAAACCAAAAGGGTGGTCCATACTTAAGGGGAGGGAACACATGAATAAATTAGGAAGAGTAGCAGAGATATATATTTTCATTATTTGCAACCGAAAGTATCCAAACTAGCACAAGTAGAAAAAGCAATTATTTGGTCCAAGTCATGAAATTCTGGTTAAATGATGCGGCGAGGACCTGGTAGAAGGAAAAATTGAAGTTGAGAGAAGTAGCAGAATTGATAACCGCATATTGGTATTCAGAGGGAAAAGGCCCGTGAGGGTCATAGCCCCCAGCAGTCTTTACTTCTGAGTGACAGGGACTTCGAATGAATTTTAACCTATTTTGAACTTCCCTGTACTTGCTAGTTTTTCTACACTGTCATTTGTGAGAATACTGAAGAGGGGTCTGGTAGCATTTTAAAAAATTAATCGTTATTTAAGTGGTTGGAAATAATACTTTGAATTTTAAGTTTTGGGATAATACTTATGCGTTCTTAGTTGTAATTACCAACAAAAAAGTAAACCCCATTCTGTGCAGTGATAAAAGTCAATTTAATCTCTGGAAGATCATATTCTTCCTTCTTTGAGGCTTTATACCTAACTCCTAATGTTTTAGGTGTTTAACACTTAATACTTAGGCCAGGTGTGGTGGCACACGCCTGTAATCCCAGCACTTGGTAGGCCGAGGCAGGAGGATCGGTGCAAGTTCGAGACCAGCTTCGGCTACAGAAGGGAGCTCGAGGCCAGCCTGAATTGCATAGCGAGACCCTTTCTCAAAAAGACAAAAACAAAACAAAACAAAACAAAACCCAAACATTTAATACTTAAAAACAATAAATGACACCTTTTTCTTGTAATGTGTTCACTTGTGAGCTAGGAAATGCAGATAGTAGAAGGGATGGTTAATAAGAAGTGAAAGAGGTACTTAATAAAAAAAAATCCCTGAAGAAGGGGCTGGGGAGATAGCTCCATGGCACAAGTGCCTTCCTGGCAAGTGCAAGATGGTGAGTTCAAACCCCGGTCCCACAAAAAAATAAAGAAAAACCTGAAGAGTCAGCAGTGGCTAGCAACTGTCTTCTGTATGGACCCTTCTAGAAAACTGGTGTTCTGTTCTATAACATACAGTATTTAACATACAGTATTAAAATTGAGCATTTCCTGCATTATTAAACATTATAAAATATTTTTTGCTGCGTTGTGTTCAGTCAGCTCAGCAGTCTACTCAACATTTGTTTTGAACATTTTATTTTTTAATTATTTTTCCAATTAGGTTTTATTGGTACATTTTAGGTGTACATAATGATCAAAGAGAATTTATACCTGTGCATGATAGAACTTGATTTTCCCCCATCTCCCTATCCTCCCTTCAACCCCTTCTCTGCCCCTTGTTTCCACAAGCTTTGTTTTCGTGTTCCCCTTCTTGTCCCACGTGATTTGGGAGTTTCAGCTGTGAATTTCATTCTTAGGGGTTACTTGGATAACTGTCCTTTGACCAGACCCACCACTTTCCCGTCTCTCCTAGCTGGGTGCTGAGCAGGGTCGGTGCGTGGTGTGAACCTTTCTTACTCAGTGACTTCTCATGAGTGACTGTCCGCTTGTGTTGTCTGAAGAGGGTCTGACGGTGTCTCTTACCTGTACTCCATAAGCACCATTTTTGAACATAAAAGGGCTGACCGGAAATATGGGGCTGGGCTGGGGAGATAGCTCAGTGATCTGAGAAGCTGCTTGGCAAGCGCAAGGACCCAGGTTTGATCCCCGGTACCACATGCCGTGCCAGCCCCACCCCAGCCTCGGTGCAACCAGGCATGTTGGCACACAACTGTAATCCCAGCACTGGGGAGGCTGACAAGAGATTTTCTAAAAAAAAAAAAAAAAAAAACATGGCGCTGTGTTGAAGGTCATCGCTGTGAAAGGCGCCTTGACATCCATCCCCCTAACTTGACATACACCTATCCCGTCATCCTTAGCACCATCCTGAGCAGTCCTAGAAGTGTTCTTTGGAGAATGTCTTTACTGCGTGTGATCAGAAGGACAGGGGGTGCTGCTGCCGAGCCCTGCCCAGCAGAAAGGAAGGCTCCGGAGAGCACTCGCGCGCGTGTGTGTGTGTGTGTGTGTGTGTGTGTGTAGGACCAGCAGCCAGGACACTGCCTGGGACGCCAGCTGCCCGGCGCGTGGAAGGTGGCCACTGAGCAGCGCACGGAAAGGGGGCTCGGCAGGGGCTCCTGGCCTGCAGTCGCCAAGGGCTGGTGCTGGGGATCCTTTCTGGGTGGCTCCCTCCTCCTCGCAGCCTGGGATCTAGCTGTGCGCCTGGAGAAATTCTCTCAAATGAAAGGGCTCCCGGAGTCACCAGGAGGTCATTTGTAATTCGGATGAGGCTTTCCCTAATGGAGGAGGTCGCTTGTGATTCATTCCATCATTTTAACAAGACTTTATTGAGAGCCTCTCTCTACTTAGCCCAGTGCTGGAAGATAGGAAGACAAAAGAAGCAGTTCCTTCCCCGGAGGACTTTATAATCTAGTTGTAAAGAATAAAAAATATGCGCATGAAAAATGCAACTAAGAATGCAGAGGGGTCTGCAATTAAGTGCCTTAATGAAGGCTGATTAGTGGTTTGGAGTAATGAAGATTTTCTCATAAAAATGGGCCAGGGTAAGGTGATTAGAATGAGATTGGTGGGAGATAGTGCTGGCTTTGAAAACATTTCACCTGGGGGAATGAGAGGCTCTCCTGGCTCCCGCTCTGTTAGCATCTGGGCTCCAGGTTTCTGCCACCTGCTTGCTGATGCATATCTCCTTGGCGGTACCTGGGCTCCTTCCCTCTGTAATGCTGAGGGAGGTAATTACCTGGTGTCAGGAGTGGGGGGGCGGGGCCGAAGGCTGGGGGCTGGGGGCTGGGAGCTGGGAGCTGGGCAGGTGGGCTTGGGAGATTAACTCTTTGCTGGCACACTTTACACAGACAATTTTAAACCCGCAAGTGGCTAAGTCAATTTAAGGATTAGGCAGCACTGTAATACCAGCTGTACTGTCCCTGTACTGTTCATTAAAAAAATTTTTTTTTAATATATTTCAGATCCAAGGAAACAACTACTCTCATAAAGTAGACATCTTTTCCCTAGGCCTGATTCTGTTTGAGCTGCTGTACCCATTCAGCACCCAGATGGAAAGAGTCCGGGTACGTAACCCTTCCTTGGAAAACATCAAAATAACCCACCGTGTATGAGAGGAAGTTTTTAAGGAGCGTTTATTCTAATGACAGCAGAGGCCTGGCATGGCAAGGATTTTTAGACCATTTGCTTCCACTCTTCAAAAACCTTGTTTTATTGGATTGTGTATCCCTTGTCTTGGCTGAAATTCGTGATCCTTTAACACTGTCTTGCACAGAGAACAGTGACGCTAAGAGCAAAGTGTGGAGAACTGTGGGTTTCTGGGAGAGGGGAGGAGGCGGAATGGGCCAGGACAGATCTTTGCAGAGAACAAGCAGCTTCACTAGGACAGACAGGATGACGCAGATGATTTTAAAGCAAGCGCTGTCACAGTGTTCCTAAGCAGGGACCCTCAGCATTGCTGGCTGTTGTCCCTGGTCTCTACTTCCATATTTTCAGAGCTTAGACTCTTAGCACCACTTCTTCACTGACCAGCTTTGATCTGTTCTGTTGACTCCCAGTGATGGTAGGCCACAGTGTAGTTTTCAAATTGAACCCGAAGAGGGTGCGGTAAATGGTGATAAAGCAAACAAAAGAATAACTACATTTTGTAACAGCAGAGAAAAAGAGGCATAAATGCTTCCAAAAAAGAGACTAAAACAGGCCAAACTTAAGCAAAGGATTCGGAATCAGACGTCACCAGTCAGGGTTGTAAGTGCACCCAAGAACTCTTTCAAGAGTGTAAAAGACAGCTGGGTGTGGTGGCGCACGCCTGTAATCCCAGCACTTGGGAGGCTGAGGCAGGAGGATCGATGTGAGTTCAAGGCCAGCCTGGGCTACAAAAGTGAGCTCAAGACCAGCCTGAACTGCATAGTGAGACCCTGTCTCTAAAAGACAAAAGAAAAAAAAAGTGTAGGGATGTCAGGGGGCGGGTGTGCAGGGGGCAGGGATGTAGCTCAGGTAGGACACAGTGCATTCATCCCAAATGCACATACATCCTGTGTAAATAGATCATTTGTCAAAATGAATTTAAAGCAATAGTTTTCTTTCTTTTAGACCTTGACCGATGTAAGAAATCTCAATTTTCCGCTACTGTTTACCGAGAAATATCCTCACGAGGTACGTATAATTCTCACTGCCGACTTTCTCTAAAGTACCTAGTCCTCAAAGATACTCCAACTAAGAAAATTGCACTGCCAATTTCTGTGGTTTACTGAAAGGACGTTAATGCTTGATTTTTTTTGACCAATTTTGTATGCTTGTATCTGGTAATCTCAACAAATACTTGAAGAAGGGGGCTTTTGGCTTAGCTCATTGGTTTAAGCACTTGCACCTGCAATCCCAGTCAAGCCCGTTATTGTTGAATTCTTGTCCTTTGTATTTTGGAAATTCTGTATTGTTTTTAATGTTTTTTAATCTTATTTTTTATTCTCTTTAAAATAAAAAGCAAAGGTGCCCCAGTCGGTTTTGTCATTGTGCAAGTGAGGAAGCCAGAGGCTAGAGAGGGGGCCACAGGAGTCGGTTAAGTAAAAACCGGACAGGAGCTCAGGCTGCAGGACACCCGCGTGACAAGTGACACTGCCTAGGCAGAGCTGGGCTCTTAGGACACCCACAGCGCTAGAGTCCCGTGATGGTCACACCATCGATCTGTTAGGGCGGCGTGCAGGAAACCCAAACACTCGCTCTTGCTTTTAGCTTCTTGAGACAGGGTCTCGCTGTGCAGTGCGGGCTGGCTCGAGCCCGCCGGGTTGGCTTGGCCTGGACGGGAGGCACACGCGTCCGTTGCTTGCGGCTGGGCTCACACTGCGCATTCGAGCTAGAAGACTGGAAGGGAAAAGTGGAGCTACTCTTGGTGGCAAGACTTGTGTGTAAGGAGCTTCTAAAGCTGCCTTTATACCTTTTATTTTTTTATTTCACAATATGTATAGTCCACACGCCCATCACCTTAAATGATAAATCTTGAATTTTCTTAAATAAGGTGAAGTCAATTGGTAGTATATATTAATGATCAAATTGGAAAAAGTCAAAATCTCTCAGTATAAGTAAAGACCTGCTTTAAAGATTAAAACTTAAAGGGCCAGCCTGATAGCTCGGCAGACTAAAGCACCTGGTTCGGCAGAGCTTAGCTGCTGGGGTTCGATTCCCTGCATGCTGCACTGGCCCAACGCGGAGGCGCACTGAACTAGTGATTGAGCCTTGGCATGGTGCTGTGCGCCTGTGATTCCAGCTCTAGGGAGGCTGTAAAGAGGTGGATCTCTGTGAGTCCAATCTAGTAGTGAGACCCTAAACACCCTGTAGACCCTTCCCTAAAATACTAGATGAATAAAGAAAGAAATTAAGCTTCATATATGTGCATATAGTAACTTAAAACTAAAACTTTAGGCCATGCATGGTGCCTCATGCCTATAATCCCAGCATACAGAAGACTGAGGTAGGAGGGCTGCTATAGTTTGAGGCCAGCCTAGGCCACAAAGTTCAAAGCCAGCCTTAACTGCATAGTGAAACTGTCTCAAAAAGATAATGATGATGATAATGATAATAATAATTTAATAAAAATTGTTATCCTATATTTGGTATACTTCAAGAATCTGTTCCCAGGGTAAGTTGTTATAACAGAATAAAATACATTTTTAAAAGATTTTTGCGGGGCTTGGAAGATAGCTCAATATAATAAGTGCTTGCCTGTCAAGTGCAAGGTCTTGAGTTCAATCCCTGGTCCCACAAAAAAAAAAAAAAAAGATTTTTTATTTTTTTATTTTTACAAAATACGAGAGTATTGAATGCTGATCTGTGGCATGTTATTTTCAGCTGAAAGTTTTATTGAAATAGCTAAAGATTCACATGCAGTTGTGAGTTTATTTTTTAAAACATCAGCTGTGTGTGGCTCAAGGAAAACCTTTCATTACATTTTAGAAAAACGATGAGTTAGGGGCCAGGGAGATAGCTCCGTGGCACAAGTGCCTGCCTGGCAAGTGCAAGGTTGTTTGAACCCAAGTCCCGCCAAAAAAATAAATAAATAAATAAGACGAATTAGCTCCCAAAATAATCCATATTTGAAGCAGGGTGTGACAAATTTGGACTGGCACCTCAGGCCCAGTCTGCCACCTTCTCTCTCTCTCTCTCTCTCTCTCTCTCTCTCTCTCTCTCTCTCTCTTGTGGTACCAGCTGTCCCACTCAGGACAGTGTGCTTATCAGGCAGGTGCGTTAGCCACTGAGCTATCTTCCTGGCCCTCAAAGTTTGTGAATAACTTTTTTTGGGGGACTTGCTCAGGCTTCCTTAAATGCGGGATGGGTAAGGCATGTGGAGCTGGGGTTCGAACCCTTTTGCCAAGCAGGTGCTGAAGCAATTGAGCTAACCCTCAGGCCCCTCTTTTTTCCTTTCTTTTGTTTTCTCTTTCCTTTAATTTTATGCATTTGGTACAGGGTCTCACTGTGCAGCTCAAGCACGTAGTGAATCTCCTGTCTTCAGCCTCCCCAGCGCTGAGATTACACCGCCATGCACTCCCAGTGTCCGTTGCCATAAATTGAGCATGCCCAGGGGCGGGGCCGGTGGGTTGTGGGGTGCCCGGGATTGAACCCCAGTTCCTGCGCTTCCCTGGGCAGGCCTTTAGTCCACTGAGCTATCTCCGCAGCCTGCTGCCTGTTTTCATAATAAAATTTCACTAGCTCACAGCCAGGCCCTCAGTTTACCTGCTGTCTGTGGCTGTTTTAAGCTTCAGGGACAAAGCTGACTTTTGGGTTGGAAACTGTTTGGCCTTCAAACTGAAAACAGTTACAGAAAAATGTTTACAACTCTTGCTTTAAAAGGATTGTTTAGAGGTTGGGGAGATAGCTCCGTGGCACAAGTGCCTGCCTGGCAAGTGCAAGGTCTTGAGTTTGAACCCCGGTCCCACAAAAAAAAAAAAAAAAGGATTGTTTAGGAACCTAACACTGACGCTTTAGTTCAAAAACGTTTTTATATTTCAGTACGTCATGGTTCAAGACATGCTCTCCCCCTCCCCCACGGACCGGCCGGAAGCCACGGACATCATTGACAATGCGCTCTTCGAGGACTTTGAGTTGCCCGGCAAAACCTTGCTCGGACAGCGCTCTCGCTCGCTGAGCTCCTCGGGGCCGCACCCCGCGAGGCTGCCCAGCAGGTCCCGCGTCCCCGCGCCCAGCAGCTAGCCCTGCGCCGAACGCCCTGCACCCTGCGGTCAGCCGGCAGCGTGGAGCTGGCCGACACAGCGGCCTCCAAGGGACCCATGGCGTCCCAGAGTGGCAGACGGGAGCATCTTGTTCTCCGCTCAGCCTCATTCTGGGCTGCATTTTCCAAGTCAAACTGAGCCCGGGTTTGGGGCCGGCCGGCGTCAGCCAACCGGCTTTGTGTGGTTCTCCCAGCACAGGGCTGTCTGCGTGGGGGTGGGGCGCCGGCTCGGTTCCCTGCAGGCGGCTGGCCAGCTTCACAGCTCGCCTTTTGCCTCAGAGGCAGAAGCATTCCCTAAAATATAGAGAGCTTTAATGTGGAAATATTTTTATAATGCAGAAGCCCTCCCCCCATTGTGGAAACTTTATTGTTCTAGAAATACGTTTTCTAGAAAGTGAAGACTTTGAAACTGATTTCTAAAGAAGCTGATTCCTTTTTGTCCCTGGTGGGTAAATACAGAATCTGCGCTATTTTGGAGGACAAGTAGCACAAACTGTATGGCAGTTTATGTCGGTAGTTTTGTAGTCCTATTTGTAGCATCAAATAGTTTTATTCCTTAGATGGTTCTAGTGAGGGCTAAAGACACTTTTATACTTTTACCTCCAATAAGGGAGAAATGAAGCTTCGTTTGTAAATTCTTGTTGGGAAGGAAAAAACTATAGTCTTAGAACTAACTTCCTCAGTGACGGCCTTTTTAACCTCATGAAATCATTGGTCCTCGGTGTGGTCCCGCAGGTGGGTCTAACCCTCAGCCCCAGACTGAGTCTAGCTAACAGCTTCACAGCCTCGCATCCCGATGGGTTTTTGTTTTCCTCTGTAAATATGTTTATTTTTTATTTATAAAAATTCTGAGATCAATCCATTTGGGTTGGCGGTGTACAGCGCACTTAAGTGTGTTAACTATTGTGACTTCTTTCAAGTCTAAATGATTTAATAAAAACTTTTTAAAAATTGCTTCTGGAGGACTCTTATTTTGGAGAGTTGGTCCTAAAACAGTAATTCTTCTAATATATCAAGTGGAACCATAAATTCATGAAGGGTCAGACCCACCCAACCATCAAGAAAGCTTCTTTCATGTTGGGCAGGGTGACATATGGTTTATAATCCCAGCACTAGTGAAGCTGAGGCAGGAGGATCACAAGTTCAAGGGCAGCCTGGACTGCACAGTTCAACAAACTAGATACTGAGAGTCTTTTTCAAAAATCAGGCCGGTGATATAGCTCAGCAACACAACACCTGCCTGGCAAGTGCACAAGGTCCCAAGTTCGATTCCTGATACCAAAAAATAAATTTCCTTTCGGAATTGGTGGCACACACTTGCAATCTCAGCACTCAGAAGGTAGAGACAAGAGAATCACTGCTAGTTCAAGACCAGCTTGGGCTTTAAAGAGAGTTAATGGTAAACCTCAAGTCGACTGTTTTTTTTTAACTTTATTTACTCATCTATCTATCTATCTATCTATCTATCTATCTATCTATCTATCTATCTATCTATCTATCTATCTATGTTATGGCCGGCTCAGCCTGCCCTGGGGGTGGCGCTGGCGCAGCATGTGGTGCCGGGGATCGAACTGCAGTCCCCGCGGTTGCCTGAGCCCTCCTAAGCAGGCGCTTTAGACCACTGAACCATCTTGCCGGCCCCTCAAGTCGACTTTTAATGAAAGGAAAGAAAGCCTTTCCCCAACCTATTCCAGCCACGTGTCTTTCCCGTGATTTGCTCAGTGCCCACCCTGTACCCAGGACAGATACTAGGAACAGGCGCGCCCTCAGGGGAGACCTCGTTGTGGCACCCTGGGCTGCCTGAGTACAAACCAGCTACACGCATCCTCCAAGGGTCAAAATGTGAGAGTGTGACCGTCCCACAGACAGGCGGCGTCTGTCGCCCACAGCCAGGAGCGGCCTGCGGCTGGGATCACCCTGCCGGAGACGGTGGCTCCGTCTTGGACCCCGGTGCAGCCCTGGTGCAGCCCTGCTGCGCGGACGCCCCGCTCTGCTCTGCGCGGGTTCTGCTCGGTCCGCCAGCCCGGCCAGGTCTCTTGCCCCGCGGCGGCCGCTCCCGTCGCTGCTCCCGATCGCCGTTTTCCAGCCAGGGCCCTGCGCATTTCCTTCCTGCTCAACCCGCTCCTTCCCGGGGACCGGCGGGACCCTGGCTCCCGCTCCACCCGGGCACGCTCAGGCTCCAGGCGGCTGTGCTCTGCCCAAGGTCCCGAGGCCGAGGACCGGACGGAAGCGGGGCCAAACCCAGGTCTCCCCGCCCCAGCCCGCGCGTCCCGTCCGTTCTCTGCGCCCGCTGTCGGGGGCTTCCTGCGCGCGCTCACGGGGCCACTGTCGCCTCCCTCCCGGTGCGCCTGTGCAGGCTGCAGACCCGGGCAGGGGGCGCTCAGGGCCGGGGCCGGCGCAGGGCAGCTCGCCCTGAGCAGGTGCCCGAGGGAGGCTCCTGCGTCCTCGCCCAGCGCCGACCCCGCTGATCCCGTCCCGTGTTCCTCCGAGTGCTGCTCCCTCCCTGGCCCACGTCCAGCCTCCCCGACCCCCGTGCTGGGCTCTGCTCAGGCTCTTCGTGTTGGCAACGCTTTCCCTGCAGGCTGCAGACAGAAGAGCCTGTCGCTCGGTACAGTCAGCCCCCTGGGTCACTGCCAAAATCCAGGGGACCGGACACACCTTCCTCCTGGACTGAATGCGAGAGCTTAGGTACAGCCTAACCCCACACAACTGCAGTGCTGAGGAAATGAACGGCGTACCGGAAAAAAGGGAAGTAGGACCCCACGCGCTGCAGCAGATGTTTGACACAGTAAATAAAGAAAAGATGGCTTAGCGGTCTTGATTGTCAACGCAGTGAGACCCTTTCTAAACAATAAAAAAAAGCCTTCCCCCCAAAATAAATAAGGTTTCAAGTTAAAAAATAAAGGCTGAGGATGTGGCTCGGTGTGAAGGCCTGAGTTCAAGCTCCAGTCCTGCAACAATGATGAATAAATGAATGGGAATTAATGAATGAACGAGAATGAACGAACCAGTGAGTGAATGCCTTGGAGGTGAATCTTGATGCTGAGGTTGGGGGAACATGAAACAAGATGGCTCAGTACAGGGCGTGGTGGCGCACGCCTGTAATCCCAGCACTTGGGAGGCTGAGGCAGGAGGATCGGTGTGAGATTGAGACCAGCCTGGGCTACAAAAGTGAGCTCAAGGTCAGCCTGAACTGCATAGCGAGACCCTGTCTCAAAATAGACAAAAAAAAAAAAAAGATGGCTCAGTACAGGCGCGTGGCACTCCCGCGCGTTCCAGAACACAGGCCCAAGGCAACAGGTATAGAGCTGCCTGTGTTGGTGATCAATGGAGAACAATGGGATTCCACAGGGGGAAAAAAGCGAGATTAGTATCCACAGGCCTGGAACCGCAGCACAGCAAAAGAAACCGAACCACTGTCCCTGCCACCCCCTGCCGTAGAGCGGACAGAGCGGCGTCTCACCCTGGCACACTCACCAGAGGGTGACAGAGCCACGGCAGAGTGTCAGCACAGCCCCTGGCAGTGCTAGCATCAGAAAGTTCCACGTCCCTCGCAGGCTCACCACTTAGGTAGGGTACCCGAGGCTAGGAAAAAAATCCATTTCATCTCCCCAACCCTTCCTGGGTGCTGGAGCCTGGCACCGGCTTAAAAAGGGGCCTCTTGTCTGAACCCAGGTGCTCTGGGGGCTAGAAGTCCTCACACGTTCCCATCTCTGGGCTCCCCCCGGCATCCCACTGCCTGGCTCTGCTGGGTGGCGCGCACGGAGAGAGCGGCACCTTGGGGAACAGGATGCGACCTAGGGGAACAAAGGGAGGCTCAAGAGATCAGGCACGGAAGGCAGCGGCTATGCGATCCTTACCACCTGTGTCACAGCGCTACACTTCCCCGCCCGTGGTAACACAGTGGGGAAAGAACTCTGGGTCTAGGGCTTCCTCGCTCCGAGGCGCACAGCTTAAGAAAGGCCAGAGCGAAGCTTTGGAGCGGAAGGCTCCATCGTAGGCACGTCTCTGATGAGGAGAATTTTGCCTGGCTCCAGCTATGAAACACTCACCAAACTCTAGAGGGCGCTACCGTGGGGGCTGGGGTGGGGTACCTATCACTGTGGAAGTGGGGCACCTGCCAAGTTGCCCTATCTCCAGGCAAGCCCTGCTGGGGACAGAACCTGAGATCCCCCATGATCAGAGGAGCCACTCTGGGCACTGCTCACACCATCTCCAGTGTGACACAGCGCACACCGGGCTCAAAGCCACCAGTGACCGCCAGAGCACGCTGCAGTGAGATTACACAGCAGCCGTGGCTGTCAATAGATTCAACGCTGTCCAACAAACGGACTCCCCAGGCTGCATCTTCAGGAGAAAGCGTCTTCCTAAGGAGGCCATCCTGTACAAGAAGGGGATAGCCACGCTAGCACATGCGCAGATCTCACCCTAGAAGCCTAATGTGAGAAGACAAGGAAGTAAGACGCCTCTTGGAGGTCCTCACTGGCTAGGAGCCTATTCCAAAGATAATCAGAGTGAATAATCAGGGTGCCTGATCGTGTTTAAGAAGTTCAAAGAGATCCTGCTGGGCACGGTGGAAAACACCTGTAATCCCAGGCGAGGCTGAGGCAGGACTATCACCACAAATTGGAAACCAGTCTGGACTACATAGTAAATTTAATGCCAGCCTAAACCACATAGTGAGATGTTGTTCCCATCTAAAAAAAAGGGGGGGAGGGGCTGGGGGATAGCTTGGCGATCTAAGCTCCTGCCTGGCAAGTGCAAGGACCCAAGTTCAACCTCCGGTACCACATGCCTTTTCGACCCAGAAAGCAGACATGGTGGCGCCCTCCTGTAATCCCAGCACTGGGTAGGCTGAGACAGGAGAATCACTACAAGTCTGAACTTCACACTGAGACCCTGTATCAACTGTGCTATTCAAAATCATAAGGGTTCTCAATTACCGCAGCAGGCAGGGCTGGCAGTGAGGCAAAAGCCACCCCCAAGAGGAGTCAGGATGACCTCGTGAAGGGCAGGATAAGACCAGAACTGAGAAGGCTGGGCCCCTGGGATGGAAACACCATAGCCAAGGCCACGGTGCTGGTGGTCCAAGGTAAACTGAGGGATCCTCCTGCCCACGAATGTGGCAAAAGCCAGGTAACAGCACCACACCCCCATGCCTCCATATATGCCCCTCTGAGGGATGTCTTTATTTTGCTTGTGCTGATAACTTTAGAAAACTTGCAGTTCATGCTGCTTGCTGAAGCGTGTGCGCTACCCATCCTCCATGTCCTTAGCTCACTTCCGGCCCAGCTTTCCTGCTGGGGACCCGGCAGTCGACCTCCACTAGGCCGGGGGTGGTCTGAGAGGTTTTCATGCCTAAAAGGCCCTTAAGACCAAGCGCACTGCAGATGACCCAGTTTGGGGACCCACAGGCTCCTAGGAGCTTCCACCTGATAAACTGTCTCCCCACTTCTCTCCCACCTTGGAGTTCCACTCTCTGGTCCAGTGAGACACGAGCTCAGCTGTGTATCGAGTAACTGCATCATCCAGCTGCCCAAAGACGGATGCAGATAGAAACTCTGACATGGGTCCAGTGCAAAGTATTTTTCCTCTGTGAAGAAAAATGGAATTCGGTTATTTGGAATTGGATGTCATTGCAAGATGGGAAATAAACCAGACGCAGCAAGATCAGCACTGGGAGGGCTTGAACCCAGGTCCCGCATGCCCCGCCGGCCCCACCCCCGGGATGCTCTGAGCCAGCGACCAACTCTGGGCGTGGTGGCGCATGCCTGTAATCCCAGGCCAGGTGAGGCTGAAAATAGGAAGGTTGCTACGAGTCCGAGCTGCCTAGTGAGACCTGTACCAAATACAGTAAAAAAAAAAAAATAGAAAAAGATCCGCACCGTGTTGTCAGATGTGGAAATTAAGAAACAAATAAATAAAGCCTTGGGGGCCAGAGAGATGGCTCAGCAGTCTAAAGCACCTGCTTCGGCAAGCTTAGGCAACCGCAGGAACCGCAGGTACCGCAGCTCGATCCCCGGTACCACATGCTGCGCCAGCCCTACCCCCAGCACAGGTTGAGCCAGCCATAACATAGATAAATAAATAAATAAATAAATAAAGTTTAAGATACATAAAAAATAAATATAAATAAATAAGTAAAGCCTTGATCTGAGAGTAGGAGGGTGATGACGAGAGGTTATGAAGGGAGGGTGGGCCGGCGCGGGAGGGGAGGACAGAGGAATCAGTGCGCCAGGATCCACGTGCAGAGGGAGCCCGGGAAGGGAGAGGGCAGGTGCGGCCAACGGAGTCCAGAGTGATCAAAGTACGACCGAGAGACCAGCACAAGCTGTGTGCGCACTTCAGGAAAATAAAAGCTTGCGTAAATAGTTGGCTACTCCATTGACGAAGATGTCCCAAGAGGCATGCAAGTTACCTTCGGCCCCTGCAGCAACAGGAGGTGCTCGGGGTGGTGGCTGCCAGCTCGCAGGCATGTATTAGCACAGTGACCTGCTGCCTGGGTGACCTGGGTCACTGAGACAGCTGTATGTACAATCTGTTTCTTCTCTAAGGCCAGCAGTGTAGTGGGGTTTCTGTGACACCCTCGTAGGGGTCCCCCGTACCAGGTTAACGCCATCTGCTGAAATAAAATTATACTATTTTTCTTTCTTTTTCCTAAGACTCATTATTTATTTATTTGGTACAGGGTCTTACTATGCAGCTCAGACTCACAGTGATCCTCCTGTCTCAGCTTTCCCAAAGTTGGGACTGCAGGTATGCACCACCACACTGGGTTTCAGCGGCTGGCATAGCTTGGGGCTGGCATGGTATGTGGTACGGGGACTTGAACCTGGGTCCTTGCGCTTGCCAGGCAGATGCTTAGACCACCAAGCTATCTCCCTGGCCCTATACTATTTTTCTCTTCCTGAACTGTGCATATATATTTTTGGTGGACTCTGTACATATCCATACCAATTTCCCCCAAATAAGTGTAAATGTCATATATTGAAAACACTTACCAATAAAAAAGAAAAAAAAAACCAAAAACCCCATAAAAGAAGCATCACAATGAGCCAAGCTCCATTAATCTGTATAATTAATATACAGGAGAAACTCAGCTCCCACCTGGCCCAGCCTGGCGCCTGCTTCTGCAACCCACTGCCCTCCTCCACCTTGAGAGGGAGACCTAGGGCCCTCGGGCACGCCAGGGCCCCTTCCCGCTTTGGCCGCCCTTGGGGCCGCACCAGCCTCACACCCAGTGCCCCGTCCAGGGACCTGCTGCCTGCTCTCGCCTTGACTCGTGGGCGCAGACAGAAGGCAGGCGTTTCCTCCTCACCATAACTGGGAGGCGAAGTATACACAGCAAAAGCCGTTGTGTATGATACAGTGGGAAAATAGAAATATGTAAATGTGTGCGGTTTAGCACAGGAACGGGGAGGTAGCTCAGCGGCACAGTGTCTGCCTGGCAAGCCCAAGGTCCTGAGTTCGATTCTTAGTACCAAGTAAATAAGTAAATAAATTAGTACAAAAAAATCTTGCGGCCGTGAATCCCCCTGACAGTTCTCTCCCTCTTCCCATGCACACTTCTTCGTCGTCGTTGCCACTTCCTGAAGCCGTTCTGGAAGGCTCCTTCCGTGCCTTCAGCTGCGCTGTTTGGCTGCTGCCCTGTCCTGAATGGATGCGCGGCATTTTGACCTTTAGGAGAAGCCAGAGCAGCACCGTGCCAGGTACTGCGAAGTCGGCGGGTGGGGACGCGCTGAAAGGTTGTTAGGAGCGATCCTTTCCACTAGGTGGCAGCACTCTTTTTTTTTTTTTTTTTCCTTTTCTTTTTTTCTAACACAACAAATACACAAAAAGAGGATTTTTACAACCCTTTCAGAAAGTGACAAGAGGTTGGGTGTGGTGACTCATGCCTGTAATGCCAGCACTCAGGAGGCTGAAGCAGGAGGATCGCTGCAAGTTCGAGACCAGCCTGGGCTACAAAGTAAGCTCAAGGCCAGCCTCAACTGCACAGCGAGACCATGCCTTTAAAAAAATGGCAAGAACGATGGGATATGTGTGTTTGAAGCAAGAGGGCACAGCTCTTGTATTAATGAGGGGATTAATGAGCGTGTCTTTCTTATACTGTAATATTTCTTAAAAACACTTTAAAACATTGCATTTTTTTTACCCTGGCCTTTGGGTTTCTGTGCCATTTTTCTCTGAGGCAGTGGACAGAACTTGCTTCCAGTCCCACCACGGGCCACGGTCATTAAGGTCTTTGAAAGGACTCTAAGCAGGGACTCTTAGGGTCCTTTGTCTCCTGGAGAGCGCTTGCTAGTCCAGGGCTCTGCCTTGGAGGTTCCACTCCTGCAACGACAGCACCTGCCTCTAGGGGGCGCGAGTCCACGTCTTCGAAAGAAGGGGCAGGGAAGGGACAAGGGACTAGGAGGGCAAGGCAAGGGACGCAGAAGTCAGTCAGGTTTAAAAGACAAAAACAGTGCGAAAAGGTCAGGACTCTGGAGTTCACGGAGTGTAAGTGAGGAGAAGAGAGTTCCTGAGCTTCTGGCGCGGGAAGTCCCACAAAATCCAGCTGCGGCGTGGCTGGAGGCCCGGGGAAGGACAGCGTCCGCTGGCGACGCCCAGAGGTCCGCAGGGTTCTGCAGTGAGAAGAGCTGTGCCAGCCAAGGCTGCCCCCGAGATGAGGAAGGGCCCGACGAGAGGGCACCAGGGCAAGCGAGGAGGAGGAGGAGCAGGAGAGGGAGGGAGAGCAGGAGGCCGAAGCAGGCAGGGCGCCAAACAGCAGGCCAGCGCCGTGCAGGTGTCCCCAGCGACTGCGTGGCTGCACCTGCAACTGGGTTGCAGGAAAAGACGCACCGGCACGGATTCCCGCCCCGCCTCCCGCGTCCTGCTGTCCTCCCCCTGGCTGCTCACGCCTATCCCATCCTTCTTGCCATTTTTTAAGCTTACTTACTAACTTACTTAATTTATTTGTTTATATTACGGCCGGTTTGGCCTGCCCTGGGGGTGGGGCTGGCGCAGCATGTGATGCCAGGGATCGAACTGCGGTCCCTGCGGTTGCCTAAGCTTTCCTAAGCAGGCGCTTTCGACCGCTGAGCTATCTTGCCAGCCCTCTTCTTGCCATTTCTGAAGCAGCTGTGCAAGTCCCCTTCCCTGGGTGTCCCTGGCAACCGCTTGGTGTCAGAAGAAAACGTGGCGGCGTGTTCTCCTTCGCCTCCCCACCTGGCACCGGCCTGGCACCCTGTGACTTCTGTTCTCCCCCGCAATCACAATGATCCCGCGAAGGTTTTGAACGGATTCGGGAAGTCAAGGCAGCGGGGGCAGCACAGCTACAGACAGTCGCCATAGAGGAATCCCAGAACCACTCCTGAAAGTGTCAAGAGGGATGGGATAAGGCCACCGGAAGGGGGATTAGTGGCAATGTGCCCTTCACTGTCGTACTTTTAAAAACTCAGGTTCAAGGAGATTACGGGGCTGCAGAGAAAAGTGATCGGTGATGCACAGTGTGCCTAAGGAGCGTCACCCAGCGAGAAAACATTTTCTCAGGCTTCCACAGAGAGCAACCTGGTCAAGCAATGGCCGTGACTCATCCAGACGGCTGACACTGACAGAAGTTCTATAAACCGCAGTGCATGGTTTCAGAGTAAACCCTGAGGGGACCTCACGGACCTTGACAGATACAAAAGTTCCATATTCTTTGTAACATTGCTTTATCTTGGTCTTAACCATCCAGGAGAAAAGTCTAACCAGGAGGTATAAAAATGAAAGCCGTATTAATATGCTGAGTTGTAAAAGGCTCAAGTCAACAGCCTCTGGTAGTGCCCGATGAGCTGATAATCCACTACTGTGATGGACTATTGGACTGTGTATACAGCTAATTTCTCGTTGTGCAATGAAAAGAAAAATCTGTACTGAGAATGTTTAGACCAGAAATCATGTCTGCATCTTGAACAACTATGATGAAGACATTATGCAATGTATCAACTATAGTAAATAATAATAATAATAATAAACTCAGAACATTCACTGTGTCTTTTTATCATAATGCTGGCTCCCAGAGGACTCTGCTGCTACTCCTTAACATTGAGATTTGGGGGCTTCAGAGGGTGCAGTGGCTAGTGGCTCCGTATTTTGGAAAGAACCACAATGTTAGCTTTTATATTTTGTTTGGGTCCTTTTTCTTTCTTACTTTTTTTTTTTTTTGAGAAAGGCTTTGGTGTATAGTTCAGAGTGACCTTGAATTCACTATGTAGTCCAGGCTGACCTTGAACTTGGGGTGACCCTCTTGCCTCAGCCTTCTGAATGCTGGGATTGCAGGCGTGCATCACCATGCCTGGATTATTGCTGGCTTTTCAGAAGTACTCAGAGCACATCGTCATTGGGAAGGCTGGCAACTCTGGCCAGTGTCTCTCTTGCAGGCCCTGGGAATGTGGGCAGGGATCAGAGAGGGGGCCCCACAATTTACTGGAGCATAGCTCAGGGGCTGCCTAGTCTCTAGGGGAGGGGGTTTCACACCCAGAAAGGAGCAAGAGAATTGGATGCTGGAAAGCAATGAAGGAGGAGGTGTCCCCTCTTGAAGGTTCTTCGGAAGTAAGATCAGAGCTGGATAAATTAAGTTACGTGCATATAATATTACACAACTATTAAAACAAATGAGTGAGTTTAGAATTACTGAATGGTTTATTGAGCAGACAAATGATATCAAGTTGAAGAGGGGTGTGGCTAGTGGGGTGGCACCCCAATAAAACTGGTTCTGTCTGCTTAACTGGGATTTTAATTATTCTCATTTTTGTTTATTTGTTTTTGGTACTGGGGATGAAACTCAGGACCTTGCGCTTACCAGGCAGGTGCTTATGCCACTGAGCTATCTCCCTGGCTCTTTAACTGCAATTTGAGCCTCAAGTTTTAAAAGATGCTATACATAACACTACACTCATAACCTGGGAGCTGCTGAGGAGGGGTGAAAGATTACTAACTTCATTACGAATCTCTATATTTTGGGGCTTGTTTCTAAAAATGTAATCATTTCGTGCATTTGACGGACTAGGCTAGCCTCGCAAGCAGCTATTTATCTATACAGTACTGGGGTAGGAACCCTGGGCCTTCCCACTGAGCTGCATCCTCAGCTCATTTTATTTTTATGTCAAGATAGGGTCTTGGCAAGTTGCAAGGTTGCCTAAGCTGGGTTTGAACATGGGGTGACTGTTCCTCCTCAGTCTCTCATAGTGCTGGGCTAGAGAGGTACACCACCATGCCCAGCCCCAACAATAGTAAATCAATGAAATTAGGAAAAAAAGAAAAGGCAACCAATAAATAGCAGTTACCATGTCTTCAGTGAGCTTTCACTTATATTTCGATTTGTAGGAGAATTTAGCAAGGACTTCGGCAGAACAGATATGGGATCTCCCTGGCCATTTCACAGGCACAATGAAGCAATGAAAGTAACCCCAGTAGCTCCTGGGAAGCTCAAAATAACCCACTATCAGCTCCACCACCCTTATCTGCATAACAATTCCCACTTCTTCCAGCCCTCTGCTATTTAGAAGGGTGACAGGTGACAGGCCACACGCTCTCAGCATTAATTACTTCTTGTTTACTGTTTTTTCTTTCAGCCCTGATGTTTCCTCATTGCAAATGGCACATTGTGCAGAGTCAGCAAGAAACAGGTTTAACCGTGAGCACAGACTCCGTAATGCTTAGCATTCAGTAAACAGAGACAGAATGAAATCCCAGCTTCCGTTCCCTCAGCTCTGAAGCGCAGTTCTGGCTGCTTCCACTGGTGATGCCAGGCAGAGAGGAGGAAAACCAAGATGCACAAAGGGAAACTTGGGCGCAGCCCGCGCACCAGGCCTCTGCCACTGCTGCAAATAAGAGAGGCTGACTCCTGGGGAGGCCTGGCATTCAGACTGGTGGGAAAGTGGGGTGACAATCGCAGCAGTCAAGAAATGTCCAGAGGTGTTGGGTGTCAGGGCCGGGGCAGGGCGAGGGCTGCCGCTGTCTTTTACCCACAGGACTTTGCTCCTGGGCTGGGCCAGCAGCTGGGGCAGGAGGTCTTCCCTAGTCTGACTCCAGCCTTGGGGTGAGGCTGGGTGTGGTCCACAGGCACCAAGCAAAGCCCTGTCCAGGGCCACCACAGCTTGCAAAGGGGACCTGCCCACCTGCTGGGAACCAGGTCAGTCCTGGGCAGGCTGAGCCTAGGAGCTCTCACCGGACGCCCCTGCACAGCTTTGGGGCATACGACAGCCCCATTTCACAGGGCAGAAATGGAGGCTTACAGAGTCCAAGGAATGCCACCTAACAGAGCGAGTTGGGCAGATCACAGGGGAGTTTCAGAAAGTTTTTCAAAATCAGTCAAATGAGCCAGGCCTGGTGGCGCACACTTGTAATCCAGCAGTTGAGCTGAGGCAGGAGGAGCACCATGAGTTAGTTCGAGGCCAGCCTGGGCTACATAGGGACACCCTGTCTCAAAAAATAGCAACATAACACAACACAAAACAAAAATCAGTGAAATAAACCAGCCAGAGCTACGAGCTGCTCATTAGGGAAATATAAAAGAAGGTGCAGGGGCCGGCGAGATGGTTCAGTGGTCTAAAGCGCCTGCTTAGGAGGGCACAGGCAACTGCGGGGACTGCAGTTCGATCCCCGGCACCACATGCTGCGCCAGCGCCACCACCAGGGCAGGCTGAGCCAGCCACAACATGAATAAATAAAGAAACAAACAAATACAACAAGCAAACAAACAAATAAATAAATAAATAAAATTTAAAAAAAAATAAAAGAAGGTGGACAATGTGATCCATTTTTTGAGATTTAGATGGCAAACATTTTAAAGATTTGTCTAGGTAAATGAAAGTGTGATGAAAATCTTAACCAGCAAATCCATGTTCTGTTGTTTTTTTTTTTTTTTTTCTGGACCGGTGTTTGAACTCACGACCTTGCACTTGCCAGGCAGGCACTTGTGCCATAGAGCTATCTCCCCAACCTCAAATCCATGTTTGGAACTAGAAATAATTACACAGAAATGGGTGTGGTAGCAAGTTCAAGCTCAGCCTGGCAACTTAGTGCCTTAGCAGGATCCTGTCTAAAAAGTCAGCAGGGCTGCAGCACAGCGTGAATGCCCAGGGTTCAAGCCAGCACCCCAGAATTACCATCACCACCCCCACTCTCACAGTCTCAGGTAAATGCAGAGGTACCCTGCCTGGAGAAGGCAGGAAAAGGGACTGCGGGCTTTTGCAGCTGGAAATGCTGACTGAGGGGGCAGGTGGAAAGCAGGACCCCCTCCCTGGGCTGCATGCCCAGCCGGGGCTCTGACGTTCACCTCCTACCTTAGTCTTCCAGGGTACAGGGATTCTAGGCTTCCACTACCATGCCAGGCTAGGAATTGGCTGTTGTTATTTGGTTGTTTTTTTTTTTTTTTTGCTGGACCCGGATTTGAACTCACAACCTTGCACTTGCCTGGCAGGCACTTGTGCCATGGAGCTATCTCCACAGCCCCTGTTTTGTTTTTTTTGAGATAGAATCTCTCTGCATAGCTCAGGCTGCCCCTGAACTCCTTATGGCAAACATGTGGCAATCTTCCGGCCTCGGCCTCCTGAGTGCTGGAATTACAGGCATGTGCCACCACACCCAGCTAGGGATTGGTTTTTGAAGTATAATTTGTCTGTTGTCACCATGCTGCCAGAGAACAGGCACCTGAAGGTCAGGTCAGAGCTATGACAACTCTGATCAACCCTAGCAAAGTCTGAGGTACCCCGGCC
The DNA here is from genome assembly GCA_004027915.1 of Capromys pilorides. Classification (NCBI taxonomy): domain Eukaryota; kingdom Metazoa; phylum Chordata; class Mammalia; order Rodentia; family Capromyidae; genus Capromys; species Capromys pilorides. The sequence goes on from PVKN010000845.1 coordinate 52,778, forward strand.
CTGGGCATCTGCATGACCTGTCCTCCATTCTAGGTGTGAGCAATTGCTCACCCATGGCAAAATTCCTAGGGATCCAAGCACATTTCTTGCAGTACCTCTCCCAAGATCTATAGACTCAAAAGCTTTAAGGATGTTTGCTCTAGAAGCTACACTTTTTATTTTTATTTTTATTTGAGATAGGGTCTTGCTATGTAGCCCAGGCTGGCCTCGAACTTATGGTGATCCTCCTGCCTCAGCCTCCGAGTGCTGGCGTTATAGATGTGTGCTCCACCATGCCTGACTTTTAAAGCTACACTTCAAAAAGCATTTGACAGAGAATGCCACGGCCCCGCTTCTCAGTCTTGACTCCGCGTAAGAACTCTGATCTGTAAAGGAAGGCCAAACTCCGGGGCTGGTGGTGCAGCTCAGTGGCCCAGCACTGGGTCCACCCGTGTGAGGCTCGGGGTTGCAGCCCGAGGCTGCCACAGAGGCCCCCTCCAGCTCTAGAGAGCACAGCCTATGCATGGGCGGCCCCGGGACAGGACTGATATATTATTTTGGTGCTACAGATGAGACCAAGGACCCCTGCATGCTGAGTTCCACTAAGCTGCCCTTCCAGCCCCTGGAACTCTACTTGTTCCACTTACGCCGGCTCCCTTCCTCTTCAGAATGTTAATCGATCCCTTTGAAGTAAACCTGCCTGGCAATATAGGACACAATTCTTCTACTCAATGTAACCAATCCTGCAACAGTCTGCTCTCAGATTTGTCCTTCCTGCTTGCAAATCATAGTTAAACTGAACTTCAACCTGGCTCTGGGCTGGTGATTTGAGCCTCTGGGTTCCCCAGCCTGTTAGCATAGTAAAACCTGCCTTCTAACTCTTCAGTGCAGTCTTCCATTTGTATTCACGTTGGCTTTTCTGCTATGGAACATGTAAAGCAATCTATAAGCTGTTGGATCTGGGGGCACTTCTGTGGTCCTGCCCCTTCAGCGCTCGCAGTGGCTGCAGCTCCCAGGGCTTCCCTCTCATGCCCAATCTGCTCAATCCCTGCAGCTTCCCCGAGACCATCCACCTTCCTAGTTTTTCCAAGGGTCTCCATTTCACCTCTGGCTTCACACTCCGGGCCTCACACTCCTATCTTCACACCCTGAGCTCTCAGGAACACGCTGTCTGGTCTCCCAGGCCCTCTGAAATCTGGATGGAAGCCCTTTTTTGCTCTATCACTCCTGCATTCTGCATGCACCTAAAGCCAGCAGCACATGGATGCTGCCAAGGTCTGCTGCCAGCTGGGGCAGTAGCCAAGCTTCTCCCTCTCTCTTGGCTGTAGGGGTTGAGTACCCGGATGGCTGAGTCCTATGAACCTGATTCTGAGGAACAAATGCTCTATGCTGCTGCCATTCTGGAACCTGGCATGGCTGCTGCCATCCTGGAACATGGTACGCTGGGGCTTTCCTCTCAGAAGGAAGTCTTTCACGTTTGCAGTTTTGAGGCTACAAAGGGTAGAGTCTTGCTGCTTCTTGTGATGCCCTCAGGAAATCTTTTATATTCTCTTGCTCCTTCTCAGCAATGGAGATCTCCTCAGCCACAGTCCACAGCTGGGCTGGAGCTTCCCTTCTGGCCAGACTCACAGCATTTTATTCTGCTGGGCTCTGTGCTCTTAATTCTCAACATAAATCTGGCTAAATGGCCTCAACATTCAACTGCCTTGAAATTTCTTCTGCCAGAGTAGTCTCAAGCAAACTCTTAGGACCTGAGCAAGATGCAGACAAACTTTTTCCCAAGCCATAACACACATCATCTGGAGCCCAGCAGCCCACACAGGCCTTCCCAGCAGATACCTCCCCGGGCTGGTCTTCACTGGCAGGGTTTCTGCCAGCCTTCTGGTCTTCTGAGCTCTGACCAGAATCTCCCACACAGGGAAGCCTAAGGCTTCAGCTCTACTCTTTCAGGTGACATCTCTGAACCTTTCTGGACTCTTCCCACAAGCCATTCCCAAAGGCTCTTGAACTACAAGGTCAGGTACAACCACAGCAATGGCCCCCATCAGTCCTGGTACCAAATTCTGTCTTGGTTACTTTTCTCTCTCGCTGCTGAGACAAAATGCCCAACACTCAAAATTAAGGAAAGAAGTGTCTCAGCTCAGTTTGTGGAGGTTTCAGTCCATACTTAGCTGGCTCCAAGGCTCAGTGGCACATGGCAGAGGGCAGCTGTTCATGGAAGTAGAAGATAGCAAGGAGCGGCAAGAGCAGAAAAGGAGGAGGAACAGTGAATGAGGTCCCTTTTCCTCCTTGTTACTGTATGCAGGCTGCCCGCCTCAGGGGAGGTGTAGCTGACCCCCAGCCCTTGCATTGGACTGTGAGTCAATCGCAACCTCTAAGAGCCTGACTCCATGAACTCATGAGGTTTTGGGAGGCCATCTAGACACAAACTACAAGTCCCACATGACTCATGTGCATGTTAAGGTCGGATATGGGTGGTAGGTGACATTTTAGATTGATTTAAGCCCCACGCTAGACCTCACCTGACTGCTAACAGGACAGGCTGGCACTAGCAGGATCAAACACAGAAAGACAAGCAGTCCTGCTGGTTTCTCCTGAGCAGCTTCTCTGAGAAGGAGCTGTTCTGGAGGGGAATCAGTCACTCCTAGATTCCTCAAACGGGGACAAACACAGGCTGAATGAGAACCGTTTTGAAAGCAGTGCAAGTGTAGACGCCAGAACTCTAGGTTGTTTGAAAGTACACAGTCATGGGCCAGTGAGATAGCTCAGCGGACTAAGTGCCTGCCTAGACAAGCTCAGGGACCAGGGTTCCATCCCCAGCACCACATGCCATCCCGGCCCCAGCCCCAGGAGCGCTGAGCTGGCCACTGAGACTGGGTGTGGTGGTGCACGCCTGCAATCCCAGTGCTGGAGAGGCTGAAAACAGGAGAGCCACTGTGAGTCTGAGATGCTTAGTGAGACCCTCTACCAAATACAAATATGCACATAACACACACACACACACAACTACACAGTTGTCAAATTCCACCACTACGACAGACCTTGCAGTTGATCCGTTTAGAGCGGGTGAGGTGTATTTTAGGTCACTGTGTGGAGGTTCCAGTCCATGGCCGGCGAGGACCTCAAATTCACAATGGCTAACTTTGCCTACTTCCCTAAAAGATAAGAGAGGCTCGGGATGACCAGTACCACCCTTTTGAGACCTCTCATTATCTTTTTAGGGAGGGGCCATCTTCTTCCATGAAGACTAGCACTGAGATCACTGAGATAAAAAACACCCCACGGCAAGATCCTTCAGCACAGGAGGCCATCTCTGTCCTCTTGAGTCACCCCAGGGCGACCCTGGCCGCTGAGTCGCTGGCCTCTGAGTCTTAGCGAACCTTGAGTCTCCCACCAGCCCCTCCTGCCATTGTACAGGTAATGGCTGGCCGGGCATGTGCTGGTCTCTGCCAGCCTGAGGCCCTGCCCTCCCAGCCCCCCTGCATGCATTATGAAACTTGTCTCTGTTTCTAATTATTTTGCTGGACCCCTCATGCAGGGAACTATGGATCTTGGTCACATCCCTGGTGACAGGCCTTGGCTGTGTGCTGCAGGGCATGTGACAAGGCAGGAGACCATGGCAGGGGTGTGCAGTGGAGGGGGACGCTCACCTCACGGAAGCCAGGAAGTGAGCAGAGAGAGATGAAGAGATCAGAATCCACGCCCCCGCCAAGGCATGGCCCAGCTTCCTTCAGGGTCCCACTGTCTCCCGACCAAGCCCCTGGCTGGGGAGCAAGCCGCCCACGCTGAAACCTCTGTGCACACCGAATATCCAAACCACTTGCTGGTCTCATTTTATGTTGCCTCTCTCCCTTCCTTCCTTCCTTTTCTTTTCTTTTTGAGACGAGATCTCGCTTTGTAGCCCAGGCTGGCCTTGAACTCACACTGATCCTCCTGCCTCAGCCTCCCAAGTGCTGGGATTACAGGCATGTGCTGCCACGCCTGGCATAAACTGTAGCTTTTTTTTTTTTTTTTTCCTTCTTCTTCTTTTTATTTTATTTTAATTTATTTGTTTACTTGTTTGTTTGTTTCTTTATTTGCTTATTTTATGGCTGGCTCAGCCTGCCCTGGTGGTAGGGCTGGTGCAGCATGTGGTTCTGGGGATCGAACCGCAGTCCCTGCAGTTGCTTGAGCTTTCCTAAGCAGGCGCTTTAGACCACTGAACCATCTTGCCAGCCCCAACTGTAGCGTTTATACTGATATCAAGAAAGATGAAGTGGAGTCGTTTGGAGGACAATGAGCACCGTGAGCCCCCATGTGAAATGAAAGAAGCCAGACTTGCAACCTTAAACGTTGCATGGCTTCTCTTGCATGGGAAACCTAATGTCTAGATAAAAGCTGCAGAAAGGGAAGTAAGGAGACAGAAGGAGCCGGATGGAGGAGGGCCAGGGTGAGGGCGGGCGCTCTGTGCGGGTGCCGGCTCCCCGCCATGAGCGGGCCCTGCGGTGCACGCGTGTGCTAATGCTAGTCGTGCACAGAAACGCAACTTTCTTCTACACACAGAAATACTAAGATCCAAAACACACCAGGCAACACGAGATGCTTAGCATGACTTCAGAGGCTTTCATTAGTCCCCTACTGTCACTGAACCCCAGAACTGCTGTCCCTGTCTCCAGCCTTGAGCCAGCGCACGGGACAAAGTGTTTTACAGCAGCAATCTGTTCCAGTGCCACACAGTGGTCCTCCTGGCTGAAGACCCCTGGCTTGGCTTCCTCTGGTTTCTGTGGGTTTGCAGCAAAGCCATGGGCCTAGCACAGAAAGGGTCCTGCGCACACAGCCCATAGCTGGTAAATCTGCTCAGCCTCAAGACTGGGCTGGGGAGATAGTTCAGTGGCATAAGCTCCTGCCTGGCAAGCACAAGGTCCTGAGTTCAATCCCCAGTACCACAAAAAAAAAAAGACATTCACTGTTTGGTCTGTCTGTCTGTCTGTCCTTCTATTTCTCTCTCTCTCTCTCTCTCTCTCTCTCTCTCTCTCTCCCTCCCTCCCTCCCTCCCTCCCTCCCTCTCCCTCTCCCTCTCCCTCTTCAAGAATGGAATTCACAACCTCACTGTTGCCAAGCAGGTGCTATGCTGCAGAGCCCTGTCCCCACTTTGGTTTTCTGAGGCAGGGTCTTCTCGCTATGTAGCCGAGGCAGGCTTCCAACTCCTGACAATCCTCCTGCCTCAGCTTCAAGAGTGCTGGGATTACAGGTGTGCGTCACCGTGCCCGACCCATGGTATTCCCACTAGGAACAAAACAAAGTCCCTTGTCTCTCCAGCCCTAAGAGGCTCCCTTGATGAAATGGCATTACTCTAAACATGTATTTTTTGTTTTTTAAATAATTCCATAGGAGAGGGGATGACTTTGCCCAAGAAGATTAATATGGGGGGGGGGGGTACTAGTTGTAATGCTTTATGTCTCAACTCTAACTAGTGACTCGTGCTAAACCCACCTTCTCCTTCGGTTCTGGTGAAGATTTCTCCTCCCTTGCTAGCCACAATGGGCTGGGCTTGCTGTAGAATATTGCTAAGTCATGATCAATTACTGCTAAGATGGCAGAATGCTAAAGGAGGTGTGGGGGTGAAGGTTCACAAGGAGTCCTCGCTCCCCCATGAAACTTGTCAGCCTCTCAGCTGCCTGCCTGAAGGCAAGCTGAGACTAGATGAGAGGGAGGGGAAGAGGGGGGAGGAGGAGACAGGGGAGGGAGAGGGGAACGGGATGTAAGGGGAAGGGAGGGATGGGGCAGGGAGAGGAGGAGACAGGGGACAGGGAGAGAAAGGGGAAAGGGCATAGGAGGTGAAGAGGAGGCAAAGGGGGGCCCGTTACAACACAGGTTTAAGAGTAGATAATAAGAAGCTGGGTGTGGTGGCACTTATCCATAATCCCTGTTCTTGGGAGGCTGAAGCAAGAGGATTGCTGTGAATTCAAGGCCAGCCTGGGCTACGTAGTGAGTTCAAGGCTGGCCTGAACTACACAGTTGGACCCTGTCTCAAAACCCAAAAAGAGTGGCTAACAAGCCAGGTATAGCTTTAAAAAAAAAAAACACAGAAAAACAGCTACTCAGTTGACCAATACAAGAGAATCACAAGTTTGAAACCAGCTTGGGCACCTTGGCGAGGCCCCGACTCAACATAAAATCTTTTTTTGGGAGAGCTGTTGGAAACAGGGTCTCGCTATGTAGCCCAGGCTGACCTTCAACGCACATCCTCCTGCCTCAGCCTCCCAAGTGCTAGGATTATAGGCATGCACCACCAAGTCTGGCTCTAATATAAAATCTTTAAAAGGACAGAGATATAGCTCAGTGGCAGAGCACTTGCCTACTGCTTTGGTTTGTGCCTAGTTGTCCCCCCAAAGCCTCATGCGGTCATGGGGCAGTGACTTCTATTTTTTTTTTTTTTTTTAATTATGGCTGGCTCAGCCTGCCCTAGGGGTGGGGCTGGCACAGCATGTGGTGCCGGGGATCAAACCATGGTCTCTGCGGTTGCCTAGCTTGCCTAAGCAGGTGCTTTAGACCGCTGAGCCATCTCACCGGCCCAGGGGACTTCTAGAGTTTGAGACTAACTCATGATCCACTGGGATTATGTGTTTTAGTGCTGCTAGGATTATGGATCTTAGTATTGCTGGGATTATGGGTGTGTGTACCTTCCCCAGTTTGGGACGATAATCTGAATGTATTATAAGAGACAGAGAAACAGACTCTCTCGGTTGCCCTGGTTGGTCAGTTACCTCTGTTGCAATTGTTCCGCTGCCCTGTGGCACTCTGCCTTGCACCCGGCCAAGTATGGACTGAAACCTCCAGTAACTGTGAGCTAAATAAACTTTTCCTTCTTTCCTTTTGGGTGTTGGATATTTGTCCCAGCAAGGAGAAAAGAGTAACTCTAGTGGTTGATGCATTGTGTCAACTTGGCAGGATGCCGGTGGTCGATACATGTTATCAATTTGGCTGCATTGCCTGGCTATTTCACACTGTGAGCCATGAAGGCCCTGCCCCAGAATAACTGTTTGAACTTTATCTCCTGGCTTCCTGCACAGACTTGTCAGCCTCTAGTTTGGATTCTTCAGCTTTCCATAGCAGATTCTTCTGCCTTCCTTTTCACACACAGCGGCTGACCGTTAGAGACTGTTAGGAACCGGTACAAACTGGTTAAGACCAGTAGAGACCGGTAGGGATGGAACACTGTAGTCAGTATAAAAGCCTTGGGACTGAATCCTTCAGTGGGCAGTATGCAGACGCTCTCAGCACACTTCCTCTTCTGACTCTGGGACTGGCACGTTTTGTGTTATATCTGTTCCTTGTATTAGATCTGTTCCTCTAGTAAAACCCTGACTAGAACAGTGACTGAGACACCTACCATGCAAAAGGTCCTGAATTCAAGCCCTAATACCCCGCCATCCAGCCATATTACAGTGATACAAGCCAGTGATTCTTAACTTTGGAGGGGGAGATTTTAAACTATCCAATGCCAGAGCCACACCCCAGACCAATTCTAGGCAGTCACTCGGGGGTGGGGCCGCAGGGCATCGGTGTGAGGAGGAGCACACAGCTCAACTTGACTCAAGGGCACCTGTCGCGGCCAGCCTCAAGATAGTGAAAGGTCAGGCCCATGTGCCTCCCCAGGGAGAGTCGATCAACTGAAGATGACGCTATAATTAGTATGGACATGGGGAAAGAAAGGTCCAACCTGAAAGATTTCTAGGACGAGCTTGTGTTTTCTAACACTGAAGAATGAATTTTAGGAATCACAAAGGTTAAGAGCAGAATATACTAGCCAGGCATGGTGGCACACGCCTGTAATCCCAGCACTTGGGAGACTGAGGCAGGAGGATTGGTGTGAGTTCAAGGCCAGCCTGGGCTACAAAAGTGAGCTCAAGGCCAGCCTGAACTACATAGCAAGACCGTGGCTCAAAAGACACACACACATACACACACACACACACACACACACACACACATAGAGAGCAGAATATATTTGAGGGGGCCAGGGGTTCATCCCTGGGCCTGCTATGCCGGCCCTGCCCCCAGGGCCCACTGAGGCATCGATTGAGATTGGGCGTGGTAGTGCGTGCCTGAAATCTCAGCTCTTGGGAGGCTGTAAACAGGTGGATCAACATGAATCCAATCTAGTAGTGAGACCCTGAACACCCAGTAGAAAACAAAAAAATAGACGAGCAGAAATATTTTTCATTGTCGTATAAGAAATCCCCATGCCCAGGGGGGAACTCTGGTTATAGAAGGTGCCAGATTGCAACCGAAGCCTGGAGTCTGAACCCTGCCCCTGGTCACTGGTCCCCGCTGTGAGATGGGTGTAGGAATTCCTCCACCACAGACGAAAGAATGATGGCAGAGAGGGTCCTCTGTGGCTGTGTTTTGTAAACATGCATGGTCACCTCATGCGAAGGCTGTCAGCAGCACCTCTGGGGACGGTCCCCAGCAGGTCTCAGGGAGAGAAGAGGCAAAGGTCCCCAGGCAGAGAAATGACAAAGCCCAGCCACAGACTGACACAATGGAGGGGCGGGGTAGCCTGGGGAAGGATCAAAGGAGGAGTCATTCTCCTTTATATTAATAATCACAAGGAACATCTTACTAACCTTCAGAGTTTTAAAAACACATCCATGTCCATTCCTTTTTTAAAATTTTATTTATTTACTTACTTATTTATTTATTTATTTAGATGTATTTGGTTGTTACAGGGTCTCGCTACCCAGCTCCGACTCATAGTGATTCTCCTGCTTTCAGCCTCCAAAGCGCTGGGATTACAGGTCACCACATCACCACGCCTGCACTCTGGCCGGCTCAGCCCGCCCTGGCGGAGCGGCTGGTGTAGCATGTGGTGCTGGGGGTCGAACCACCTAAGCAGGCGCTTTAGCCTGTGGAGCTATCTCGAGGGCCTTCCATTCTTCTCTGTACCTGCTGTGACTGAAGTGAATGTGCCGTGGTTACCTACCTCCCCTCTTTCCCCCCACCCCTGTTTTGTTGTGGTGCTGGAGACTGGACTCAAGGCCTTTGTCCTCAGCTACATCTGATGCCCTTTTAATTTTTATCTTGAGACAACATTTCAATTGCTAAGTTGCTCAGGCTGGGTGCAATCTTACAGCTCCTCCTGTCTCAGCCTCCCGGCATGCTGGGTTTGCAGTACGCACACGCCCAGCCCAGCATTTATTCTCATTCCACACATGAGAAAACTGAATAAAAGTGAGTTTGTCCGCGAGGCATAGGTTCTCACTTTGCAGCCCAGGCTGGCCTGGGTCTCAGGACAAGCCTCCTCCCTCAGCACCCCCAAGGGCTGACATCACAGGCCTGCGCCACCACACCCACAGGTGAGAGACGTTAAGAAGGAAATCAGCTGAACTTCGATTCTCAGCTCCTCCACCTCTTGGGTGACGTCTGGCCAACCTCCTTGAGCCCTTGATTTGCTCAGCTCCGAATTGTGATGATTATCTTGGCTCCATGGGAAGCCAAGGACTTAACAGGATAAGTGGAGGAGCGGGACCCTGGGGCTGGGACCCCCCAGTTTGGCCCATCCTGGTGCAGAGGACAGAGGGGAGCTTGGAAGACAGGATGGGTGCTTCACACAAAGGGTCCTACCCAGTGAGGACCCAGAGGGATGTTTTCTTCATCGCTTTTATCACTGGGACAAAATGCCAGATACCCACAAGGTAAAGGAGTTGGCCCAAGGCTCAGTCCAGGCTGAAGCAGCCTAGGAAGAGCCGGTGCGGGG
>PVKN010000846.1:0-18204 GCA_004027915.1 Capromys pilorides
TCTCTGCTCTGGTGAGTTGGTTGAGTTGTTGTTGTTCCGCCGCCATGAACTGGATGCCCTCTGCCTTGTTCCACTCAGCCTGAACCAGCCGAACATGGACTGAAACCTCCAGAAACTGTGAGCTAAATAAACCTTTCCCTCCTTCATTTTGAGTGTCGGGTATTTGTCCCAGCAACGAGTAAAAAGTAACTAAGACAGTCCCTGAGACTTTTTTTTTTTTGCAGGACTGGGGTTCGAACTCATGACCTTGCACTTGCCAGGCAGGCACTTGTGCCACAGTGCTATCTTCCTGGCCTGGATCCCTGAGACTTTGTGACAGTTCATCTGCAGCTTACGGTGCATGAACTAATGGCTACAGAGAGGACCACAAAGTAGTTGGAGGGACGGTTTACTTACGGTGGACAGATAGGATGATAGTGCTCTGCTGTGTGTACACACAGACAATTCAGGAGCAGGACAGCCAGGGAGCCGTCGCTCTCTGGGGTGGATGCGTCAGGGGAGGACTTCTGGAGGAGACAGTGGCTTAGAACAGTGATGGCAAACTGATGACACGTGTTATTCTTTTAAGACAGAAGATGTTAATGAATGAGCGGGATCTTTCTAAAGTAAACCTCAGGTTTGATCCCAGGGTTGGCACTGTGTGATACATGAGTGGATTTGGCCTTGCAGTTTGGGCACTTGGTCTCTAACATATCTACCAGCACTGACTTAGAAACATCTGAGGGGCTGTGGAGGTAGCTCTGGGCACCAGTGCCTGCTGGGCAAGTGCAAGGTCATGAGCCTGAAGCCCGGCCCCGCAAAAAAAAAAAAAAAAAAAAAGAAAAGAAAAGAAAGAAACATCTGAAGGGTAGAGAGTTCACCATGGGAAGGATTGGGACACGTGTTTACAGAAGCGTCCCAATCGCAGAGCAGCGTGCCCAGACACCATGCCCCCTGGCATGTTGATGCCCACCCTGTGGATCAGGACCAAGCTTCTTAATCTTTGAATCCTGTTGGTCACCAGCCACTGTGCAAGCGCTTGCAGGTGCGTCATTTATTTTGAGGAGTGCTTGGGGCCAGAATCATCACCCGACCTGTACTCTGGAGGGCTGAGCTGGAATATGTGTGAGCCACAGAGCTAAAAAAAGTTTGATGAATATGGAAATCAAAGAATAGGTATACCCAGTTTGGAAAATTGCTAGTTGCCTAGCAATACTTATGTAGTACTAACTCAAGTAGTATCTTATGACCATGTATCCTTTTTTTTGTATAATTCTTTGTTTCTCCTGGCATAATTGCTTCCTTTTTTATTTGGACCTGGTTTCCAAATATGTACCGATATACTTTTTCAATAGTTCAACAATTCTGTGACATATTTGCTTAAAACTAGTGTCATAGTTACCTTCTCATTGCTGGGACAAAATATCTGACAATCGTAAGTTAGAACCCCACAGCTGTAGAGGTCCAGTCTATGGTCTGCTGGCTCCAGGGAGCGATGCAGGGTGGGAGAGAAAGAGGGCGTGGCTCATAGTTGGGAATCGGCAGCCACAGAGCTGGAGGTCACCGCTGTCCCCGCCCACACCCACAGTGACCCGCCTCTTCCCACCAAGTTTCACTTCCCAACATCACACCCAGTTACAAACCCATCAGTGGGGCTGGGGAGATAGCTCAGAGGCATGTGTGGCTGCCTGACAAGTGCAAGGTACTGAGTTCAATCCCTGGTACGGCCCCCTAACCCGTCAGTGAATCCATCTGGTATCACCCCCCCAGGAACCAGTCACTTCCCCAAGGCCCTACCTTTGAGTGCATAAGGCTTTGGGGGATAGTTAGATATGTAAACCATAATATTTAGTTGCTTTTCACTTTGCTAAGACAAGCAGTTTCCATACTTTTGAATTAATCTGTTCCATCCCCACCCCCACTTCCCAACCTCTCCCCACCCCATAGCTGCTCCTCCAAGTACCTGCTGTTTTCTGTTTCAGTACCAGTTGGCTGCTTTAGAGAAACATTGTGTAGCTGTCATCCAGGGCCTTCGGAGTTCTATTATTTTGAATATTTCTTTTACTGCCTTTCTATATTGAATCCCCTATTTCCTGAATTCAGTGTATTCTATACTGGCCTATCATCTAATAGGAAAGCGTGCCTGGTAGATAATTGTCTTCAGTTATTGTGTATTTAAAAATACCTCTGTGCTACTCTGAAATGTGATTGCTAATTTATTTGGGAACATTCTTAATAGACTGAAAACATTTTCCTTTAGAATTGAGAAGGCAGGACTGGTCAGATAGCTCAGTGGACTAAAGCACCTGCATAAGCAGACACAGGGACTGGAGGTCGATCCCAAGTGCTGTGCCAGCCCGGCCCCCGGGGTGCGCTGAGATGTCGATTGAGAATGGGTGTGGTGGCGTGCACCTGTAATCCCAGTGCTTCAGAGGCTGAAAACAGCAGGATCACTATGAGTTTGATCTGTATGGTGAGACCCTCTACTAAATAGATAAGGAGAAGGAGAAGGAGAAGGAGAAGGAGAAGGAGAAGGAGAAGGAGAAGGAGAAGGAGAAGGAGAAGGAGGAGAAGGAGAAGAATTGAGAAGGCATTTCCATGCCATCTTTTAGCATCTAGTGTTGCTTTTTAAAATGTGGGGTATTGCTTTTGTTCTTGTTTGTTTTATGTGTGTGTTTCTCTTTAGCAAGTTTTAGAAACTTTATTATCTCTGTGTTCTTGGATGGTGTAATGATGATGCTGGTAGATGTGGGTAGGTACTTTATTCATCCTTTCTGCTGGGTTTGTCAGGAGATTGTTTCCTCTATGTGTCTCTTATTATCCATTTCTTCTCTTCTTACTTCATTCTTAGGTTTCCCCAATTTTTATTCTAAGCCTTACTTTGAGGCTCGTGCTCTGCTGCTTGAAAAAGAAAAATACAAGTTCATTTTAGACCCTTTTATTTATTTTTCAGTGCTGGGGATTTAACCTTGGCTTTGTGCATGCTAAGCACGTGCCGTGCCATGCCGCTACACCCCCAACTCTCAAAGACTTAAAAAAAAAAAAATGATCATTAGTTCAGTGGGGAGGACCTCAGTGAGGCGCTCACATGTGTTACACAGACATTCTACCACTGAGCTACAACGCCAACCCTATTTTTTATTTTGAGACAGGATCTCAACAAGTTGCCAAGACTGGCCTCGAACATGTGGTCTTCCTGCCTCAGTTTTCTATGTCCAGGATTACAGATGTTTGTCGTTGAACTGAGTGCCCAGAGATCTTTAAATTGAAATTTTCCTGGTTCATTTGTTATGGCTTGTGTCTAGTTGTCCCCCCGAAGCCTCATGTAGTCATGGTGCAGCTTCTGGAGTTTGCATTGATATTTATTTATTTATTTGTTTGTTTGTTTGTTTGTTTGTTTAGTGGCACCAGGACCACCAGGATTGAACTCAGGACCTTGCACTTGCCAGGCAAGCATTTATTCCACTGAGCTTTCTCCCCAGCCCTGTGATTCTTAATCTAGTGCTGGGATTGTGGGTGTGGGTGCTGCCTGTACCCTGAGGCAGATAATCTGCATCGCAGTGTAAGGAGAAGAGAGAGGCTTGCCAGCAGCAGCTGCTGCCCCCACCCCTGTTGTTTTCCACCACCATGAGCAGCTGCCCTCTGCCATGTGCCCCTCTGCCTTGGAGCCAGCCACGTATGGACTGAAACCTCCACTAACGGTGAGCTAAATAAACCTTTCCTTCCTCAATGTTGAGTGTCAGGTATTTTCTCCCAGCAACAAGAGAAGAGTAACTGAGAGTATTTTTTCTTGTTTATTAATAAAATCTTTCTTCTTGTCTTTGTGCTAAAAGTGGTTTTGAAGTGTTATCGTTCTTTTGAGCTTGCTTTTGCTCTTTGTAAAACCTCTATGACCTCGAATCTTCCTTTTCTATGTGTGAGGCTTTAAACAAACCTGGTGACCCTGGGCTATTCATATTTAAGAAAGAAGTACTAAGAGGCAATTCTGGATGCTTCACGTGGGAGTTGGGCCGAGTGTGCTCACCGGCGGCCTTCATGTGCCGTGCACCAGCACTTGCTTCGTGTGGCTCTGGGCCACCGTGTTTGTACACTCTGTTGGCTGAGCCTGGCGGTGGGGGAAGCTGCGGCCACCGTTGTAGTCCACTGTTGAGCATGCAGGGCGCTCCTGAATTCTCTTCTCTCTCCACCACACTTGGTCTCCTTGGGCACTCTATGGCCCCTTTGTAATTTCCATAGGGAGAAACTCTTGTTTCTAGGGGAACCAGAAAGACCAGCTGATGGGCTGTGTGAGGCAGGTGAGCAAGACTTCTTTCTATAACCAGCTTTTCCATCTGTGCCCGCTGCCCCCAGGGCCACATTGCTGGGTGTCCGAGGACATCAGCCCCTTGAGGTTCTGCAGAGGGCTGGGCACCCGCCACAGACACTGGGCTGGAGACTTTCCTCAGCTAAGCCAGTTACCACTCAGAGTTGTGAAACTCCCTCGTCTACTGTTTTTGTTTTGTTTTATCATTTGCTGTACTTCATATCCTTGATTAATACTCTGGGGGTTTCTAAGATTGGTTGGAGATTCACAGGTTTCCCTGGTGTGGCAGCCACAGAGCCCGAGAAGAAAGCAGGTGGGTGTTATTACCCTGGGCCTCCCTGCATTCGGGCTCTCTCCAGTTTCCTGTATGTTGTTCTTGTTGCTGTTTTCACTGCCGAAATTGAAGTCACCTCCACACCGAGCTATATCTCCAGACCTTTGTCTTTATTTTGAGATGGCTTCTCGCTAGGTTGCCCAGGATGGGTTCTTACTTGGGTTGATCCTGCTTCTCTAGCTTCCTACAATGCTGGACTTCCTGGCAGGTGTCACTATGCCCCGCTGTGCTCTCCTCAGGCCCCTGCTCCAACGAGGACTCTTGTGGTCACTTTCGCATAAACTGAAAACTAGGATCAGGCCCACGGTCTGCTGTGGGGTGCCTGCCATCTGAGCCTGTGTCCTGGTTTTGGCTCCTGAGTTAGACAGGAGAGAGCGGAAAGGTCAGGGACAGAGCCCTGTCCTACACCCACCACACAAGGATTTGGGCCTCGCCTTTTTTGGCCTCTCCTCTCCTCGGTGCCTACTGAGCCTTCCGTTTCCTGATCTAAGATAGGAAGGGCTTTCTGCCCAGCTTCTCAGCCTCCGAGGTAGGCAGAGGTCCAGAGAGCGCTTTCTTTTCCTGATTCAGTTCTGTCCCTTCGTTCCGCTACTAGACACAGCTCTGGGCACTGGACTTACACTGAGAGCAAAGCAGAGCGGATTCCGCCTTCACAGACCTGACCGTTGCCTTCCAGGAAAGATGTCAATAGCGACAAGACCGAGACAGTGCACCCCACCATGCAGAGGCACAGGTCACTGCTGCTGCCCACACGATTCTCAACTGTTTCCTGAGCTCTTGTTGCCTAGGATTGGAACGGGTGGAGTAGGGAGGCCGTGGGTGACCCAGGGCGGTTAAGCAGTGGCTGGTGCGCACGGGTGCTGCTTCCTGCTGCTGTGTCGTTCGGCACGTGTCCTTTTCCCCTGGATGGCTTTCCATACCTTTTCATTTGAGCAAACTCCACTTGTTCTTTGGAGCTGTTCCTTAGTCCTTTCCTGCAGGAAGCCTTTCCTGGGTTTCCCCTTCAAACTGCCTGGGAAGTGGTAACACCCTAAGCTTCCCTACGATCCTTCCTCCCCATTTCGGATCATGAGCAGCTTCTGAGCAAGTTATGCTTCAGGCGCTAAAGACACAGACAGAAGCGAGACCCTGAAGAGCGCGCAGGGCCAAGCGTGACCTTCAGGAACCACGCCAGCTTGGACTGCGTTGTAGCTCTCCACAGTCTAGTTTTGGCCTTGGGCAAGTGGATCGATTTCTCTGAGCCTCAGTCTTTTCCTCTATAAAGTAAAGATAATCCTATCCACAAACTATGATGGTAGGGATGAACTAAATGTCAGGTGCCCAGGAGCCATGTGTATTTGGGTCTCAAACAGAAGCTCCTTTTCCTTTTGCCCTTAAGGTCCAGTAAAGGAAGAATCACAAGCAAGCCAGTCCATGCAGGGTGTTGTTGCAGTTGCTAATGGCGGTGCTGGAACAGGTGAGAAGAGATAATAAATCACTTGCTGCTGATTTTTGAGTCTGTCCCGCTTCTTCCAGAGTGTCCTGGCTTCAGGGCAGGCCCACATGGTGGGGCCGTCTTTGATTCTGTGCTTCTAGCGCCTAGCACTGTGCCTGACGCAAAGTAGCTGCTCACCAAATGCCTACAGAAAGGAAATGGGAATGGCTCTTGCTTTTCCTGACCACAACGTGATGGCTAGGACCTGCCTCTTCCCCGCCTCCCTTTTTTTTTTTTTTATTATTTTATTCTATTTATTTATTTGTTTGCTTGTTTCTTTATTTACTTATTTTGTGGCTGGCTCAGCCTGCCCTGGTGGTGGGGCTGGCGCAGCATGTGGTGCCGGGGATCGAACCGCAGTCCCTGCAGTTACCTGAGCTTTCCTAAGCAGGCGCTTTAGACCACTGAACCATCTCGCCGGCCCCGCCCCCTCCTTTTTTTTTGTGTGTGTCCTCAGGTTGTTTCTATCTCAGAGAAGGAACAGTTGTGATTTATCAGCCTTTGAGAATGAGAAGCTCCTCTCCTCATTGGGAGCTCATGTTTCTAAACTTTCTCCTACTTTGGGCCATAAGCACCCCCTGTCCCTCTTGTACTGTAGGAGTGGGCATCCAAGAGGGGCGGGCTGAATTCGGCTGCTGGCCTCCTGAGAGAGCAGCCTCTCTCCTCTCTCTCTCTGAGCACCCGGACCCACAGGACTCCTCTGGCCTATCCATCCTACCCAAGTGTGTCTGCCTCCCAAGCGTTTTCTCTCTCTAGCCCCAGTTTGAAATGAAACAACTTGGCCCACAGACAGTTTTATGGTCCCTTGCCTTCCATCCCTCTTGTTGAGTCACTGCGTGGGTGAGAGCCCAGCCCAGGCTCTGATTTATGCAGCTCTCCCAGGTCCCTGTTGGATTCCGAGTCTGGAACAGTAAGACAGGGCTATCCATCACCCTCTGCTCAGATCTCCCTGGACTCACTGAGAGGGAAAGGCGGGGTGGGTGGCAGAGAAAGAGCCTCAGGGTCCTGCATTTGTTACATTGATCGAAGGCACAGGGCAGGGATGGGAAGGAAGGCAAAGCTTTTTATGTCACTCGAAGCCTACCCTGTGAGATGGGGACAGAGGAAGCCTAGGACAGGTCTGAGAACACACCTTGGGCTGGAGCCAGAAAGGACTAGAACCGAGAAGGCTGGTCCTGACCCATGATACCACATGCACACACACGTGTACATGCACACACACATACACACACACACATACATACACACACACACACACACACACTGTTTCACCTCAGGATGCAGCAACACTGGCCCAGCCACCCTGATCATCGCTAGCTTCTCTGTCTGACTGTGCTCCATGACACCCGGCAGCCATCATGGCAGTGGGCGCACAGTAGGCATGCAACAGAGAGCCAAGCTTGCTCATTGACGTGGCCTCTTTCCTTTCTGTCTTCTTTACTTGACCCCAGGGCCGAGACCAATCCGAGAAGTCCTTCTACACTTAGTCACCCTCCGCTGTGACAGTGCCACGCTGTGTCTGCGTGCTCTGTGCCCACGTGTAATGCCCACACGCCACGGCGGGGCTCGCAGCAGCCCACTTGTTGGTGGCAGTTCACATAGAGAGTTAGAGCTTCTTCTGTGTGGGCGGAGCTCTTGCTTTCTTAGTTGTTGACCTACAGGAAGCCATGACTGGCTTCTGGGAAGATTTAACTATCTAAGCCTGGGGTCACTGTGCCAGCGTGAAGGACAGGGGTGACCCCAGCATCTTTTCCAGTCCTGCTTATCCAAAGCAGAGCCAGTCTGCGTCACCAGCCTGACATTGCTGTTCTTCCCAGGGATTCTCGCCCTTTGGGTGTGGGGAGTGTGACCTCGCAGAGGAGCTGTGGTAGAGGTCGGCCCTGCACCACCATCTGATCTAGGGGCAGCCACAGGGCACTGTGTGCCCCTCCAGTACAGCACAGTCTCTGCCTGGGAAGAGAGTGTTTGGGTTGTCAGGCAATTAGAGGCTTTGCTGAAAGATTGGAAAAGAAAACCAAAGCCCAAATCTAGGAGCTGGAGGAAACAGAATTCAAGGCCGTGGCGCGGGTTGTGGCTTTGTTGTGTCTTTTTGTTTCGGTGCTGCTGAAGCAATAATGTGTAATGACCTAAGGGTCGCCGCCAGCATCGCCGCTTTTCTGCTGCCAGCTGCCTCCAGCGCCCGGGAAGTTGGCTGACCTGAGGAGAAGCCAAGGGTGGCTAATGAGTCATTAAGACTCTTTATCAAATTAGGATTATAATCCATCTCAACATGCAGAGGAAAAATGTTTCAAATTATCTACTTTCTTAATTGCAACTCGAGAATTTGGCAGGAAATTATCATGAGAGATAATGTCTCGCAATTGATGGATTGTGCTGGTGTGTACCTAAGCTCCTGTGCCTGTAAGAGCAGCAAAAGTCAGCCGCACACTCCTGTGTGTGTGTTTACGCTGACTCTTGTGTACGCGAACCCCCTGCTAGAAATGCTGGTCCAGAATACTACCCGGGCAGGCAGACAGACAGACAGACAGACACATGGACACACGTGCAGAGCTGGTCGAGCTGTGTGTGTCTTAGTTCCAATAGGCTGAGGCTCTTGCCAAGTGCTGAGAGACTGAGGAAGAGAAGGGGAGACACAGAAGAGCGCTTAGGCCTTGCCTGCATGAGGTCGAAAGCTGCTTGAGGCGCTTGTGCACACTATTTGAAATTTTAGAACGCACACAAAGCAGTGCACACGTGAATCTCACAGTGCAATTCCGAGTACGTATGCTTGCAAGGACACAGGACAGGGGTGTCCCAAATGAAGTTGTTTCTGCAGAGGCTGAGTTTTGATTTGGTTGTAGAATTGCCACTGTGCGTATTGACAGTGGCTAAGGGAGATGGAGAAAAATGAAACCCTGAGTCTAAGAAGAGGACTTTATGTTTGCAAAGTCTCCAGGATGGTGGGGCTGGGAGACAAACCCTGCATCAGACGGGGAATCCAAGCTGACTCTTCCTTGTGAAGTCAGGGGAGACTTGGATTGCAGCCCTTTTGTGCCCTTCTGCTGAGCTTCATTCTCTCTGCTGAGGAGTGGAATCAGAGGCAGAGCCTTTCCAAGCCTCTCTTGGCTGCAGAAAACCGGTAAGACTTCTGAGAGTTCAGGGGCTGTCAGATATAGGCCTCGGCAGCCCCGGGGTCTACCCCACACCTGGCCATTTCCACTTGGCCTGGGAACCAGTGAGCTGATGCGTTTCTTCGAGGCTATCAGGGCTTGAATGCTAAATGCATGAGTCAGCAGATGAATGGAAAGCCCTGGTCAGGACAAAGGGGCGCTCCAGGAGCAGCGTTCAGGGTACAGGCTCTGGAGCCATCTCCCTGAATTCGTTTCTGCTGACAAGTTGCTGCTATTACCCGAGCCTCTCAGGGACGCCTTGGAGATGCGATGGGCAGTGCTGGTCAGGCTTTTGGCACTGAGCTGGGCAAGAGCCGGGCACTGAGCAATGATCAACACCTATTAGCTGTTGTTACAGTGGCTGCTTTGTTTTGTCCTTTTGTGCAAAGCAATCTACATTTCCCACACGGGGTCAGCTGTGGGTACCGTGTTCTTTCACTCTTGGTCACCCTTGCCTTAGCAACCGCTCAGGGTGGGACCAACCTCTGTGCGGAATGTGGCTTGCACTCCTTCCTGGGATGGTTGGTAGGCTCTCTATGCCCTGCGCTGGGGTGTAGGCCCCTGCTGCCAGCATGGGGTGGGGAGCCAGCCTATAAAATCTGTAGCTCAGGAGGGCTTAGTAGTTTGCTGCAGCCTCAAAGGCAGTGCATGTGGACACGGGGTTCATCCTGTAGATAAGGAGGAGGCGGTCCACGGCATGAGCTGAAGGATATGGGGCGGTTCTGTGAGAGGCGGGGACAGCAAGGGTGATGAGCGTGGGGTTAGGGCAGAGGAGGCGCAGGTGAGATCAGGATCCACAATGGTGAGGGTGACAAAGGTATTCAGAGATGGGTCCTCTGGGACAGGCTGGAGAAGAGAACTTTGATTTGCAGGGTCAAGGTTTCAAGACTCCACAGAACCCTGGCAGGGATAGGGAAGGAGTTCTTCTGACCTCTTCTGTCCCTGAGAGGCACTGAATGTCCTAAGGATGTCCCCTTTCTCCTCATGGGTCAAGTGGAGGCTGGCGGAAGCAGAAAGAACTGAAGAGCTCTTGAGTGGCGTTTGATAAGGAAGGTTTTTCAGCATCCAAGCATTGCTGACACCAGGGAGAAATGAAACCCAGAAAGGGGACCTCAATAAAAACAGGATGTAAGTCACATCACGATTTTAAATTTCTAGTGGCCACATTTAAATGTCAAAAGAAGGCTGAAGGTATTTAATGACTCTGTCCTTAGTGGACTCTGGCGTATTGTCATTGTGCTAACTAAAGCACATAGGATAATCTCTCAAGGAGTAGCTTCCGCTCTTTCCTGTACCCCGCGTGGTCTAAGTCTATTCTGCAGCGATGCTCACCGTCCATCCCAGCTTAGATGAGCCGTGTTTCCAAGCTCAGATGACTTCCTCATGGGACAGCACGTGTCTTTGTCTTCTTTCCTTAAACCCTTAAGGCCGAGCTCTGGGGATGCCATTTCTCAGACACCATCATGGCATTTTCCCTTTTCTTCCTAAACGTAGTTTAAGTGTTCAGTCCTCCAGTCTCTCTCTCTCTTTCAATTTCTTTCCTTTTTTTTTTTTAAAGATGGGCAATGATACTCCCCACCCCCTCGGTAGGACCAGAAGCCCAAGACTCCCCAAGAAATCCTTTCTTTCCTCTTCCGCCTGCCACAGAACCTCCCATCTGGGGGTGAGGTAGGGGGCAGCCCCGCTGAAGAACTCAGTGTGTGTGTGTGTGTGTGTGTGTGTGTGTGTGTGTGTGTGTTGATGTGGAGGTGCTTATGAAAAGAACAGCATGGGACAGGTGAAGCACTGGAAGAAATTTCCCCAAAGTACATCAGCCCTGTAAGAAAGATGGGTTTTGCTGAAAGACTTTGGGGATTGTATTATTTCTGTATTAGAGAAGCTGGTTGAAGGTGTGACCCAATTAATTGCCTATTGCAGACCCAAAAGACTAACTTCATCCCTTATGTCACAGGCTGGAGTGGGTGGGAGAGCAAAAATTTCCTGGGATTGACAAGGAAGAAGAAGGAAGGAGGGAGGGAGGTAAGGAAGGAAGAAGGGCGGGAGAAAGAGAAAGAAAGAAAGAACGAAAGAAAGAAAGAAAGAAAGAAAGAAAGAAAGAAAGAAAGAAAGAAAGTGAGGGAAGGGAGAGAGAGAAAAAGAGGGAGAAGGAGGGAGGGAGGAAGGAACAGAGGAAAAAAGATCAGAGATTAGCAAGAAGCCTAGACCTTCCGGCTTCCAGTTCCTCAGAATTCTACCACCTTTCAGAGCATTTAAAACACCCGAGTCTTTGCACTGCGTAGGCTGCTTCTCCTCCTGTCCCTTCCTCCAAGGGCAGTACCCGGATGAATTTACTCCCCCAGCTTGGGGCTGGCTTTCCTCGCCACAGCCTCACCTGGGCCCAGGTCAGGCGGGAGGCCAGAAGTAGAGCACCTGTACCCTCCTCCTGCCTCCGGCTCTCTCCCACAGCCCGTGGTGCAGTCCTCAGGGCCTGTCACAGCTTTCTCAGTAAACAATATCTCCTTCTGCAGGCCAATTAAATAAGCACTATAATAAAGGCACAGGCAAAATGCTGTGGCAGCCCTGGGTACCAGGCTATTAAACCTAATGGCTGTCACTTATTGAAGAGCCTCCCATGTGCCGGGGACAGTGCTAAGCTCTTTACAGTCCGGATGTTACTGGGTCCCCACTGCCTCATGAGTTGGGTTCTATTAGTATCTTCATTTTACAAATGTGAAAACCGAGGCATAGAGCGGCAAAGGGTCAGTGCTTCCCGGATACTGCGTGGAGACTCGGGGAGCCAGGGCTGGGGACGCCAAGGTAACTTGGAAAGGAGGAGGCCTTTCAGGCCAGACTGCAGGCAGATACCAGCAGGATCTGGGAAGATAGGAGAGTGGCTGAAAGCCCCTCCAGGCCGGAGGAGCAGCTGGAACAGGCGCGGGGCCGCATCAAGGTGGTGGTGGGGGCGGGCACCTCAGCCTTGGCTGGAATGGGGGAGTCCAACCATCTGGGGTGAGCGGCTCCCACTGCACCGATTCTCAGGCCTTCCCAAGACAGCTTCCGAGGGCTGGAACCTGGGGCCCTGAGTTACTGCAGCTCCCCAGGGGTTCTGATACAGCAAGTCGCTTAATGCCTCTGGGTGGTAGGGCGGTGGAGGGGCAGACCTGTGGACTCAGGACAGAGCCAAAGGATGAATTTGAAGGCCAGGCTAAGGAACATGGGACCAGGGCCCCTGGCTTATTATGGGGACAAGAAAACTTTTTAAAAGATATGTCTTTATTTTTAATTGAGAAATAGTGATTATATGTATTTTAGGGGGTTCAGTGTAACATTTTAACATGTGTGGAGGATGTGTAATGATCAGCTCCGTGCAGCTGGCACATCTGTGGCCTCAGACACAGATCCCTTCTTGTTGCCAATATTCAAAGTTCTCTCTACTAGCTCTTTTCTTTCTTTCTTATTATTTATTTTTGTACAAGGCCTACAGGGTCTCACCATATAGATATGACTCATAATGATCCTCTTATGTTCAGCCTCCCCAGGGCTGGGATTACAGGCAAGTGCCACAGTGCCTGGTCTCAGTCTCCACCTCAGCATACCCCAGAGGCCAGGACAGCATGGCATGCCAGAAATCGAACCCTGGTCCCTACATCTGCCTAAGCAGATGTTTTAATCCACTGAGCTATCTGGCCGGCCCTTTTTAATGTATTTAGTACAGGGTTTCACTGCGCAGCACAGATTCATATTGCTCCTTCTGTTTTCAGCCTCCCCAGTGCTGGGATTACAGGTGTGTGTCACCACGTCTGGGCTCAGTCGATGGCTCAGCACGCCCGAGGAGGTGGGGCTGGCACAGCACGGGGTACCGGGGATCCAGCGGTGGTCCTTGTGCTTACCTAAGCAGACGCTTGGTCTGCTGAGCTATCTCGCTGGCCCTTCTACTAGCTATTTTGAAATACTCAATTAGTCAGAGCCAAGTATGATTTCCTACTGTGCCATAGAACATTTTGAAGTTATTCTTCCTGCCTCACTGTATCTCTGTACCCACTTACACATCCCTTGTCACCTTCCCAGACCCTGGTAAACACAACTGTGTTCAATATTTCTTTGACATCAACTTATTAGTGTCTACGTATAAGTGAGAACATGTAATATTTGTCTTTCTTTGGGTTGTATCACAACATAGCATCCTCCACTTCCATTCATGCAGCTGCATTTGACAGTTCACTGTTTTTTATGGCTGAATAATATTCTACTCTATCATTTTATGTTCCTTTATCCATTGATGTGTTGATAAGCACAATTAACTTTTAGCATGCATTTTCTAGGTAATGGAAAGCTATGGAGGACTTTGAGGGGAAGCCAAGATGTGATGCCTCCTCTTTTTTTTTTTTTTTTGCAGGACTAGGGTTCAAACTCATGACCTTTCACTTGCTAGGCAGGCACTTGTGCCATAGAGCTATCTCCCCAGCCCCAATACCTCCTCTTTTTAGGAAGAACATTCTGGTGGTAGAGGAAATGGAGATACTGAAGGCTTATAGACCAGTTAAGAAATCATTAAATATTCTGGATGACCAGTGAGGACAGGGGCAGAGATGGAGAAAGAAATTCCATTTAGTTCAATCCAACAGACATTTCTTGAGCATGCTTTCTTTTTTCTGTTTAGTGCAGGGTCTACAAAATCTATAGGGTCTCACTACACAGGTCAAACTCATAGCGATCCTCTTGTTTTCAGCCTCCGAAGTGCTGGGATTACAGGCATGTGCCTTCATGCCCAGTCTCACTTGTTGTCTCAGTGCACCTTGGGGGCAGGGCTGGTACGGCAGCCTGGGGATCAAACCCCAGCCCCTTAGACTGCCTAAGCAGGTGCTTTATCTGCCGAGCTATCTGTCCAGCCCTCTTGAGTATGCTTTCTAAATTGGATGCCATGCCAGGTGTGGAGGATCCTAAGATCAAATAAGATATTGGCCCCATCCTCAGGGTCCTCAGAACCTATCAAGATTAATTAAAAATAATTAAATTGAGCATGAAGGAAATTGGTGATGGTGCAGCATTAGGGACTAAATTGTGCTCCTCCAAATTCGTATGTTGAAGCCTTAATCTCCAATGCAAATCTGGAGATAGCACCTTGAAGGAGCTAATGAAGGAGTTGTAAAGCTGGGGCTGTAGTCCAATCCTACCAGGGTTCTTATAAGAGGAAGGGGGGATACCAGAGCTGTCTCTGCTGTGTGCCCAGAGGAAAGGCCATGTGAAGACCCAGTGACAAGGTGTCATCCACAAGTCAGGAAGAGAAGCCTCTGGGAAACCAGCGTTGCTGGGACCTTGCTCACAGATTTCCAGGGTTCAGAACCGTGAGCCAATGAGCGCCTGTTGTTTAAGGCTCGCAGCCTGTGACACTTTGTTGGGGCGGCTCCAGCAGATGAATACAGCCAGGTCTTACATTTCTGTTCATAAGGTGGCACAAGCGGGATTCAGCAAGGCTGTAGATGATGGATGTTTGGAGCTCAGAAGTTATAGCTGGGGCAGGTGTGGACTATTTAGCCTAAAATCAAGGTACAGATGGGGTGAGACATGGTCTAGAGCAGAGCTCGGGCATCCTGACATGTAGGCACACTGCCTGGGATTCGTGGGACCTTGTGTTTGGTTATAACACGGACGTGTTTATGAGTTACACCATGTGTGTTTACCTCTGCATCCTCAGAGGGATGATGTAGAAGAAAGTATCAGGCATCTGCAGCACGTTCTACAGACTTAATTTCTACTCTGTCCCTTCTCAATCTACTAACAGAATTAAGATTTCGATGTAGACCTAATGGAATTTGACATATCGACAGCTCATTTGTTCATTAATTATTTACTGGCTGTGCCTTCAGCTGGATTCTTGTATTGTTATTTAATGTTTCTATATTGATGCTTTGTCTTCCTCCACTAGAGAGAAAGCAGCTTGAAGTTAGGAGTCGCTCGGGAGTGTCTCTGCCTGTTCTTTTTACCTTTGGCACCAGCACATGGCTGAGTGTCCAGCCGGAGCAGGGCTAACATTTGCTCTGGACCATTATAAAAAGGATGGTTACAGGTACAGAATCATTTTTTTTTTTTGGCAGGACCAGAGTTCAAACTCATGACCTTGCACTTGCCAGACAGGCACTTGTGCCACCGAGCTATCTCCCTGCGCCTCCCCCATCATTTTTTTTAAAGTTGTGTAATTACAGAGATGGTCAAAGCAAGCTGCACTGACTTAGAGTTACAATGTACATGTAAAGCATGCAGAGGGTATTAGTGGCAATCTTAGTACATGACAAGACTCCACGAATGAACAGCTCATGGCCATGGAACTGGGCCATCTCAAGGAACTGGGCATGGAACTGGACTTCAGGAAGTTCATGGTGATGCCTGGGCATTGCTTGTGGTACTGTTTACCTGCTTATGGCTCACTTAACCCCACATGCAACCTGACTCTCCCTGACTCTGCAGGAGCTCTGGAAAGAGCTGAAACCTCTTCCTCGCAGGGTCTAATGGAGCTCCCTTCTTTTCCATACTGAAGACAGCTTCCAACCTAGACTTTATGGCAGGATGACCCCCAGTGGATCTGACCACTTCTGTACTACATAAAAAGGGCAAGTGCATTCATTATTATTATATTGTTATACAATGTATAATATATAATAGCAATTAGGCTGTCAGCAGCCAGAGCCTCTGACTGCAGATCAGAGGCTGGGCCGCCATTAATGCAGCTAGTCAAATCTCTGGGCCATCTACGTGAAGGTGAGAAGATTCAGGTCCGTCTGCGACTGAGCATCTTCCCCAGGAACTTTGGAGGGTGAATTAGCGGGTAGTGGAGGATCTGGCCTAATGGTGGCATGGACGGGATAGGAGACGTGGCATCTTACAGATCTCAGCTTTGCTCAAGACTGAGGCAGGAGGAGGGTGTCCAGAGGGTTGGCACGGGTTGCGGGAAGCCTGCAACCTCGGGCGGGATCCTTTCCTGAAAGCCCAGCTGCCTGGCCAGGTTTCCCTTTCTGCTTTTTCTGCTTATAGCCCTGTCTTTGTCTAGCGCCCCCGCCCCCCTGGGGTCAGAAGATCAGTGGCTGCCTGCCTGTGACTGCAGTGGCTCCTCTAAGGGGGCGGAAGGTTCTCCTGGGCTTTTCCTACAGACAGCCGCGAGCTAAGTCGTGGAAGCAGGGAGCCGCACAGCTACATGGCTGGTGCCTGCAGTGCACCTGGTAGGTGTCGCCTCTGATACGTGAACGGAGGCCTGCACATGCTTGCTCTGGACTTCTAGGCATAAGGCATTTAGGTGACAAGCCCATGTCCCCTCTAAACAGATGAAGCCACCCCAAGGAGCCCAGGCTGAAACAGCGGCCCCTACTTTCCTGCACCTCATCCAGGGTGCGTGGGGTTTACCAAGGACTTTTCAGAATGGAAACAGCAGCGGCTTCCAACAGGCTTCCCTGACCTTACGGAGGAGGAGGAGCGAGGCCGACCAAGCCTCTGCCCCCTTTTGTCTCGCCCCTGCCCCACCTATTCTCGTCTCCGCCTCCTCTGAACCCACCGCCCCAGGAAGCCCACAGGAGAAAAAGCTCTTGAGATTACGAATGCCTAACCAGAGAGTCATCTGAGCACCTTTTCTGGGGCCAGGGTAATGAGAATTATTCAAATGCAATCATAAAAACGAGGCCAGCCTGGCAGGAATGGGGGGAGGGCAGTGGTGAGGGAGGGAAGGAACTCTTGCTAGCTCTAAGTTTCGTATTTTCTGGGGAGTTCTTTTAAGGTCCACAGAAAATTTCACCCCATCTCTGCTCCCCCACCCACACCCGAGGTCGGGGCACTCTGTGGCCCCGTTCGCTCAGGAGGACCTGGCATGGGTAGGGTGCGCCCGAGTTCCTGGGGCCCGCGGTGCTCTCCATCCGCGGCTGCCTCCGGTTTCGAGGCTCTTTCCCCAGCACCGTTCGGCCTCCCCGCCCGCGTGAGCGAGGCCCGCGCCAGGCATCCGATCGCAGCCTCCAGCAGAGGGAGACACTCCAGCGGCTCGGTGACTGGGAAGCGCTGAGGCCCGGAGTGGGTGGGGGTGGTGGGGGGGTGGGGAGAAAGGGGGAGTGGGGAGAGGGGTGGTGTGCGCAGGGGGGGCTCCGGGGGGCGGGTCCCTGGGCCGCTGACGTCCCGAGCAGTGCTGGGAAGTATAGGCTGTGTTGTCACGCCGGTGTCAGTCTGATGAAGATTGGCATCAGGTAAGCTGTCATTCATTTCCATGTCAGAGACGCTTTTGCAGGCGGCGCGGCGGCGGCGGCTGCTGCGGGCGGCTGCCTCAGAGCGCGTGTGTTTTATTCCAGTCCCCAAGCCAGAGTATTATTCATTGCGACAGGGCAAGGAGGAGAGAGCGAGAGAGGGAGGCAGCAGGGAGGAGAGAGAGGGAGGCAGCAGGGAGGAGGGAGGCAGCGAGCAGAGAGGGACTGCGGGAGCGTGCAGAGAGACGCTGGGGAAGCACCGGAGAGCGCCGAGCGAGCGAGGGGCGGCGAGGCCCGGCCGGGGCGGCGAGAACCCCGCGGTCCCCTCGCGCCCGGCCGGCCCGGCCCGCGCGCAGCCCCGCCGCCGGCGCCGCCTCGCCGAGCTCGGCCCGTGGCCGGACGCGCATTGTCCGCGGAGGCGAGGAGCCGGGCCGTGGACTTCGGCCGCCGCGGGCCTGAGCACTGGGGCGGGCGGGCAGCGGCGCGCTGCGAGCGGCAGGACCCGAGCGGAGGGACCGCGCCGGCCGGAGCCCAGGCGCCGGCAGCCTCAGGCTGCGCGCTCCGCGGTGCGAGGCGGGGAGGCGCGGGCCGGCTCCAGACGCCCCTCCGGCTCGGGAGCTCTGGGGCCGGCGCTGCCTGCAAGCGGCTGGAAGCCCGAGCAGCCCCAGCCTGCGGCTAGGTAGCCGGAGTCCAGAGCCGCGGCCCCGTCCCGCCGGGCCCCGGGAGGTTTTGCAGGAGGATCAGTGGGGACCGGGAAACACTGTAGGGTC
>PVKN010000846.1:18304-62580 GCA_004027915.1 Capromys pilorides
ACTGCGCAAAGTTTGTGTTTTCTGCGGGCTGGGCGAGAGGGTTCTCCAGGCTCCCAAACCCGAGGAAGAAACAAGCGCAGTGGGCCGCCTTTTGGGGGGACCTCCTCGCGGGAGAGCCGGGGTTCCCGCGCGGTCGGGAGAGGGGTTGTGGGTCAGCCCTGAGCTCGGCTGTGCTTTAGGGTGGCTGCAGTTTGTAGGATCCAGGCTGTTTTCAGAATCGGCGAGGAAGGGCGGTCGAGTAGTTTACACGCCGGCCAGAGCCGAGGGCTAGAGGTTCGAGTTGGGAGACCCAGTGTTAGCGCTGAGGCCGAGATAGGGGGAACGGGTGAGGTTTTTAGGATTCAGCCACTAGATCACGACTCTTTTTGGGGGGTTCAAGCTATTGGAATTTAGGAAAGGTCGAGATTCTAGTCCCAGAAAAGCGTTTAGGTAGTAGACGAAAGTAGTTGATCTAAGCCACGGCCCGCGCGCCCAGAATGTCTGCTGCACGTCTCGTACGCCGATCTGGAGGAAGAGATTTGGGCGCACAGGACTCGATCCTAGGAGAGATTCCGGGAAGCGGACAGATCGAAGGGATATTCTGGGACAAACGACCAGGAGGCCTCGCCGGACTCTGCTTGAACCCCGGCGGCCCAGTGGGATCCTCTTGGGGTCTGCGGGCGCGGTGCGGCGGGCAGGCGCTGGCTGCGCGCAGGGGCCGCGGCCTGTGGTGGGGGAGGGGAGCGCCGGCCGCGGGGGGCCACCGGCGCTCAAGGAGTCCCTGCGGGAGGGCAGGGCGGACTCCACCTCCGGCGGGGGACCCATCCCGGAGTCGCTGCCTAATCGCCGAGAGCCTCCCTCTCTTCCCCCGATGCTGCCGGGAAGTCCACGAGCCCTACCCCCAGTGCGGTATTCTGCCCCAAGGGTGGAGGAAGTTCGGGTCCTCTGTCCTCACCTTGCTCGTCACAGGACTTCTCAAGAATATTGACTTTTTGGATTTCAGATGTTCTCCAACTCGTGCAAGCCAAATGCTTTTCGTGTTAGGCAGATTTAAATGACCATCTCCCACCCCAAAATGAGAAATGATGGTGTTTAAACACAGCCCTAAACCCCAACTCTGGTCCTCTCACTTGGCCCCAGCACTGTGGTGGAAGTGTGTGTGTGTGTGTGTGTGTTGTCTTCTGTCTCTGGACTCAGAACAGAATCTGCCACTCAGTACTCCCGGTGTGGCTCAGGCCTAGCACCAGAATGTGGGGTGGGAAGTCTCCACCATGGGGGAGGTTATCTTTGGGGCACTAGCGAAAGAGTTGGAGGGGGCAGTGCCGGGGAACCAGGTTAGAGATTTCCTCCATGCAGTTTTAAACTCCCCCCACCCCCAGCAGCGGGCTCCCGGCTGTGCAAGCCGAAAAGCCCTGGCGGGACCAGGAGCCGCGCGACCTGTGAGTGGCCAAGGCAGCCCGGGGCGCGGCGACCGCCTCCGCGGCGGTGCTCCAAGGCTGTTGTTTTTCAGGCTTGGAATTCGTGCGCTCGCTCTCCCGCCGAGAGCCCGAGGGCGGGAGGGAGCCGTGACCCCATGGAGACTCCCCGGTCACCGCCTCCTCTTTGTGAGCGCGAAAAGCATGAAAGCGGAGAGAAAGAGGAGCTGCTCCGAATAAGGGCCAGGGGGCTTACTGGAGGGAGATGGGCCCGACCACGGCTCACAGTAAAATGCCTCGTGCAAATTGCACTGAGGGATGCCCAACTGGAGGCTGGCTGTTTTATGATCCTTTCTGGGAGTTTACTGCTCCGTGCTTTTAAGTCTGTAGATTGCTGTAAGTTAATGAAAGTGCTGCTTTCAAAGGGAGCTTTTTATTGTGCGGCAGTGACAAATCCAGTACCTCCCCTTTACTCTTCCCAAATGGGCCTGTTCGGAGAAAAGCTTGCTGGAGTTCCCCAAGGGGCAGAGCTTGGGGGAGGACGCAGTGACAATGAGGATTAATAAGTCAATGTACAGGTAATTCAGAAAGATGAGTTTACTTCTTCCCCATTGGCTTTCATCCGGGCTTTCGCTGAACCTGGATTTCAATGTTACTTGGGACCTCCTGGCTGTAGCCCATTCTCACATTGCTTTAGGTAGGCCTGACCACGTTCCCTTCAACCCCAACTGGATTTCAGGATTTCAGCCTCGCTGCCGACTCAAACTGCAACTAAAATATTTACTCCGGCACTGGGGAGGGGCCCTGGGGAGGGGCTTGGCATTGAGCGCAGCAAGATAAATGCATTTAAATGCTTGGTGATCTTGAGAAGAACCAAGGTGGGCTGGCGAGCAGTTTCCCCCCTTCTCAATGCCTTTGGCACAAAAGGTGAGATGACAAGGTTTTTGACTAGATCTTAACACAGAAACTGCAGTGGGGCCAGGCTGTGGCTTTGACCGCATGTCATAACCATTTAAACTGTGGTTAGCTGTTCAAAGCTCAAAGCTTCTCCAAGCTGGGTTTCATTAACTCTACACCAGTTGCCTGGAAGTTCAGTAGCAATAAATTGTATAAACACATTTGAAGTAAGTTAGTGATGAAATAAGGAGAATTACTGTCTTGTGAGGGGAGAATCCTGAATTCACGGAGTTCTAGCCTCGCCTAACTGGAAACATACCTCCTCTCCCCTGGCCTTGAAGTTTATGGGTGCACCGCAGTGTGTGTTAAATTTCTTTCTGCCATGTCCATCTTCAACCTGGGGCTGTGACTCATTAGAGACCAACACATGCCTAGAAAGCAGAAAGACTGAGTTTTAAGGGGTCTCTATTAGCCTGATTTAGGAACCAAACCAAAGCGATCAGCCTGGCTTCCTTACCTTGCCTGAAAGCAACAGGCAACATAAACAGCCACAGAACAGGGGCAAATTGGATTTTTAAATGTTAGAGGCTTAATAATACTGTGCTGTTAGCAATTGAAATTGTTTTTATTAAAGAAACATTCAATAAAATTTATAGGTTTCCAACATGTTGCAAGATCGCCTTGCTATTTATTTAGTCCCTCCACCTTTCAGAAATTCTACCTCCAATTTTAGACGTTTGTTCCTGATTTATTTAATCTGGAGCACATTTTCTAAATTAGCTGGAGGAGGGTGAGAAATGCTGTTATAAGTTTTCCTTTTTCCTGTGCTGTGTGGCACACGGACTGCAGCACTGTAAGATATATATAAATGTGTGATGCAATTGCTAGAGGTGACGGCCTGTGAAGCAGAACGTCTGGATCAAACAAAACGCAGATCCCAGGATAGAGAGGGGGAAAATGACGCTGCAGAGGAAGTGCTATGCAAAATGAAATCATCACAGGCCACCCCGAGCCCTGAATCTAGGCAACACATTCTCAACACACTTCACAGGAGATCAGTGACTTATTGAAGATTGAATTATATCGAAGCAGAATTTAGAGGGAGGAGCCGCACTTGCTGGGTACTATGCAGGCAACAAGGCCAGGATTGTTGCAAAGGGGCTCTGCTAATTTAATTAATCCTAATACCTGATGGGAAAGGGAGGAAAGAGGCTGGGAGTGAGGGAGGCAAATGGTTGGGTGATAATCAAGGCTGGCAGGTCAGCATGCTGAGCTAGTGTTAGACTGGAATACAGGGAGCTGGCAGCTTTATGCCGCGTTACTGGCTGCTGCTGGGCTCCGGTGGTTCCTCCAGTTGCTAGACCTGGGTTCTTCATCTGTTAAGTGGAATGTGGCACACACAGTCTGCATGATTTTTCAAGGAGTGAAGCATGAGTCGAGCCACAAAGCACTCTGAAAATTATAAAGCAAATGAGAGCTAGAGACTTGTTCTTTTATGCTTTCTTCCCTAACCTGTCTTCCTCCGCCTGTCTCTGTGAGTCTTAGTAGTTCTTAGACTTTGCTGAGTGGGTGGACGACTCCTGCTGTGATTCTAGAAAACTCTGAGCACTTCAGCAGGAGGAGCCCTTACTATCGCGTTGGCTGCCTGGAGCAGGCTCACAGAAACAGAAGCCCACTGAGTGTGGTGTGCGACTTCTGGCTGGGCGGGAGGTGACAGTAGGGACTGGTCTGGAGCTAGCCACGGCCTGGACCTTGCTTAGGGGTCTCCTTGCTGGCAGATCAAAGCCACTTGAGGCCAGAAAGCCCAGGCAGTTAAGCCTGAAACTTCTGTAAGCGTGCGCAGTGTGTGTGTGCGGGCTCTCACATTCTTTTAGTTCCGTGCCTAATTTTTCAAAGTGAGCCCTGATCTTGGAGACCTGGTTCCAGTGGAATGCTGGTCTTTAATTCTCCTTAGTCCATTGCGAATTCTTCTTCCACATACCTTCCCAGTCAGTGGCAGGCAACATTTTCATCTCCATTTTTACTGGGAGCAGAGAGAGACATGGGATGGGGTATGAGAGGCAACAGTTGGGGGCAGAGTCCTTCTGCCAGAATTCTTCCAGAAACCTCAGGAGTCAGGGAGAGCCAAGGCCTGGACGGGCGCAGCTCTGCCAGAAAGCGGAGCTGGGAAGAGCCTACTGCCAGCGTGTTGTCCTCTGTCTTGGGGGATCTGCTGTTTGCCCTGGAAGCCTCCCTGCAGGCCCAGCCGGCCTGGGTTTCTAATTACATGAAGGACGTTTCTGCTAAGACCTATCTCACTAAAAACACATCCTTGTGTGTAATAAGAAACCCCAAACCAGGCAGGATATTTTAAAACTGAAGCAATGAAGATTAGATTAAGTCTCCACCAAACAGCTTCGTTCTCATATTATTTTTGGCTGGAATGTGGAGAAAAGCAGCTGGCCCTGGGGCTCAGGGCAGACTCCTAGGACTTGGATGGGGCCCGGAGTGGGTGGCGTAAACTGTTAGTTCCCTGTTTAGTAGGAATGTGGCCAATTTCAGTACAGCTTAAGGGGGTGTGGGGAGGAGGGCTCAGAGGCTCTGGGGAGGGAGGGATGAGATCCAGATGCGTCATGAAGTGGCTGTAGCATCCAAGACCGCACAATAGCAGCAGTGAGAAAGCTTTTCGGTTCCTCACCTAGTGTTTGTATTCAACTTGTGCTGGCCCCCACCACCACCCGCTCTGACTCTCTGCAAGGACAGTCATCCTCCTCCTCCACAGGTCCTTCAGACGGGTCCTTCAGCTCACAGCTCAAGCCCTTCTGGGTAGAGAGAGGGAAGGAAGCATTGTCTAGGGTTCCCAGAAGCAGAGCTCAGAGCTCTAGCGTCGGAAGCCCTTGTCCTGCCCTACTGGGGTTCATTCATTTGTTTGCCCCTTCGCTTAGCCTGCCTCTATAGAGCATCTTCTAAGTGCTTAGCACAATCCCAGGCATTGAGGACACAACGGCAAAAACACAGCAAACCCTGTGGCCGTAGGGTCTGTCCTCCAGGGGCTGCTGGCAGTGAGGGTGAGAGAGCGTGGGCGCGCACATCGGAAGAACTACATTTGGGGCCTTGCCCTCTGCTCCTTACACACTGTGCCACTGTAGACAAGTTGCTTGGGATCTTTGATCTAGTTTTCCCAACTGGAAATTGGGAAACAGAGCTACACAGCTTGTGGGTTCCTGGAGATGGCACTTACAAGCACCTGGCACAGAAGAGAGATTCCAGCCTGGTTCACTCTGTTGCCCTGTGTTGTGCTGGAGCTGATGATCCAGTTGGTGGACTGTCCAGTTCTTCTCCTTTCCTGTTTGCTTGCTCGGAATATGGCGTGGGCCCCAGCCCACAAGCTTTGAACACACAGCCAGTTAACACTGGCTGGCACCGCGTAGACTCCTGGGCAGTGAGGAATGTTTGGGAGGGGTAGTGATGGTGATAGAACACACAGACACCTTTGGGTGCCCAGAAAGAGAAAAGGCACCTACCAGTAGCTAACTGTGAGACAAGGGTGGGGTGGGAAGAGGGGTCATTGGAGTGCTGCTAACCATGGTGGCCTTCTCAGAGGAGATGAACTTGGAGCAGGGTCAAGACAGCTGCCTGGGGCTGAGACCTAGGAGGATGCCAGGCCCGCTGAGATCTCTGGTAACTTGATCTGGGGAGGAGAGCCCGCCCCCTCTGCCTGTTTCAGCAGGCCAGGAGTGGGCTGCCACTGTCTCTGAACTACCATGCAGGTACAGCCAAGGCTGTGTGACCTTAGACAGATGCCTTGTCCTCCCTGGATTTAAGCGTCCTCTCTTATCCAGTGAGGAACTTGAACTCGTTCTCTGAGGTCTCCTTCAGTTCAGAGTTCCAGGACTCTGTATCTCCTTGTAAATGGTTGCTACACAAATAGGAAGGCAGAGAAACAGTCCGTGCCATGACAGATCTAAGCAGAGAACTCTTCACGGTAGTGAACAGTTACAGAGAAGCTCAGGCCCTAAGGGCTTGGTCCTGGGGGCAGGCCCTGGGGGTCTTAAGGACAGTGAGGTTAGAAGGTGGATTCTACTTCCTCATAGCCTTCCTGGGTGCAAATGGATGTGTCCTGGCCTGAGGAGTTGGCTCTGTCAGGCAGAACTGTCAGTCTGAATGCTCATTGGCTTCTTAGTAAGGGCATCCTTTACTTGTTCTGTTGATTTTTTAAAATTGTGTTTGGTACAAGGTCTCATTACACAGCTCTGACTTGTAGTGATCCTCCCGCTTTCAGCCTCCCCAGTGCTAGAATTACGGGCGTGTACCACCATGCCCGGACTCGGCTGCTGGCTCAGCACACCTAGGAGGCAGAGGCGGCATGGCATGCGGTACTGGGGAACCAAACCTAGTTCCTGTGCTTGCCTAGGCAGGTGCCGAGTCTGCTGAGCTATCTTGCCAGTCCCCTACTTGTTCTGTTGAGATACTATAGTTTTGGAAAGAATGCAGACTTTGGAGTCAGACTCAGGGTTCTGACTGTGATTCCACCGCTAGAATGCTCTGTGTCCTCTGCCACTCATGCTCTGTGTTCTTGGGTACATCACTTGGCCTCTGGATTGTGGGTACCTTAGCTATCAAGGGGAAATAGTACCTCTACTGCCAAGCACACATACAGCAGCCTGACAACTGTAGGAGAAAAATATGTGAAGGTTGTTGGTACACTATAAGCTCATGGTGAACATTAGGGTTTTTTCCTCGATCAAGTTTGGTCTCACTCGATCTTCTTAACTGTGTGAAGCAGGTAAAATGGGTATTGTCTGATCATTTTGCAGATAGAAGAAACTAAGGCAGGGTGGCAGGTTCGGCAAGCAGATGCCGGCATGTCTGCCTTTCACTGTACAGGGCAGTGTTAGATCTCTACCATGGTGGTCCTTTTGTCTGTGAGAGACTTAGCAGAGTCCTTGTTGAGCTCTGAGGAGTTACTTTGCCTGAGCTGTACCTATTTTTCTCCTGAGGTTCTGTTTTATCTTCTTCAGTACCGAGGATGGATCTCAGGACCTTGCACTTGCCAAGCAGGTGCTTATGCCACTGAGCTATCTCCCTGGCCCCTGAGAATCTTTTTTAAAAGAAACTATCCCAACTCATTTTTCTGCAGATGTTGTTTATAGCTACTGGCTGTTATATAAATCAAAACCTGGAAGAGCTATCTTTTTTTTTTTTTTTTTTTACTTCCACAAAGCCTGCAGGCAGGGTGGGCTGGCTTGGCCAACACAGGGAGAGGTAGATTAAGGGCAGGGGGCTGTGGCTACAGCAGTGGGTGTGGGTGTGAGAGCCATGGTGAAGCATGGATTTGCTAGTTCAGGCTGGAAGCTGGAGCCCTGGGGTGACGAGCATGCTGGGGTGGGAGTGGAGGTCATCTCCGTGGTCCTCAGTTCACCATCCTGGCAAATGCCAAGGGACATTTTAGCCCACTAGTAGTAGCATCTATTCCTATTAAATACAGGGGCACAGTTTCCCTGTGTTCCAGGATAGTGCATGAGTCATGTCAGCATAGGGGGCTGTGAGCCTTTCCCTGGGCTTTTTCTAGCATCTTCAACCCAACATTGCTATTGAGTACATTTTGATAGCAGGCCCTGGGCTAGGCCTGCTTTTAATGGACTTCCTCCCTTCAGAGCTATCCTCTTTTGTTGTCAAATGAGATCGTCTTCCCTGTGGGTTTAGACTTCAAGGCTCAGGCCCAGAAGCTGGGAGTTAGAAGCCCAGAGAGCCAGGATGTGTGTCTAGGTCCCTATGGTGACAGTGGCTTGATCTTACTCCTGCTACTTCCCTGAGGGTTCCTGGGTCCCTCAACAGGCACGGCCTGAGCCGTTTTCGTTCATGCCCAGCAGTGTGCTCTGTAGACTCCAGTTCCTTCTGCTCATGCAGAGGGAGGCCAAAGAAATACACGCTGAATTGGGCAAAGCAGTGTGACCCTGAGCATTGCTTAGCTGCTCTGAGTCCCAGCATCCTCATTTTATGCGGTGAGGAAGTCAGGTTGGATGATCTGCAAGGCCCCTTTCTGGGTCAGTGTTTGATGATACTATGGCTTCTCTATATGAATGCGTATAGACTCATCCACAGGCACCGAGCATTTGGAGAGGAGGGGGCCATCGGGGACATTTAGCACATTTAGGGGGAAGCCTGTTAGGTGGTGTGGAAGATGAGCCAAACCTCACTGACCGGGATGCAGGGGTTTGGGGAGCTGCTGCAGAGAGGGGCCCTGCAGACTACTCAGTTTCAGGGGGACTGAGAGGCAAATCTCAGGCAGGAGAGCCAGGTAATGAGGGCACTCCCCTGAGGCCCATGCAACGGGTGGAAGGAGCTCTCTTCTGCCCCATGAGGGGACAGCTGGATTCACAGTAGGGCAGCGTTCTTTAGGGCACTGCAGATCCCCGAGACAAATTCTAGAGGAAAGCCAAGGAGCTGGAGGGGCCTTGCAGGCTTCCCTGGACCCTGCTGCCAGCAAGCATCACTGGCTTCTCTAGGGAAGCACCTCACTCCCTGAGGCCTCTGGGAATTCACTAAGCAGCACTGTCGTAGTACTGGTGCTCTGATTTCCAGGTTGCCCTTTCCTAACTGGACACATGCACTCCCGGGGTGCTTTTCAAAGTCATTTCTGTTGTCTTTCAGGAAAAGGATGAAGAGAGAGCCCTTTCTCAGGCACTACTGAGCCCCTGCCTCAGTTCCTGACAGGGCAAAGGGGAACCCCAAGCACTGTGGCACGGAGGCCTGGAGTTGGCATCCCTGGCTCAGCCACTGCACATGGGGCTTTGCAGAGGGAGGAGGTGGTGACCAGAACTTGCTGGTAGATAAAAGCAGGAGGAAGAATTTTTCTGAGATCAGGGATTGGGGTGTAAGTGTACGGGGAAGCCTCAGCGTGAAGGCCACGGATGGAGGAGGCTCCTGCCACCTGGTGCTTCATCTTGGCCTGGGAACTTGCACCCCTCTTCTGCTGCATCATCCACCCCTGCAGATCTGAGAAGGAAGTGAGGCTCAGAGAGGGTGGGAAGATTCACCCAGGGCCCACAGTGGGTTGTGTATGGATCTCGGCTCAGGGAGTTTGCTGCCTGCTCCACGGAGTAGTGTGTTCTGGGGAAAGCGGCCAGATCCCTTGATCTCCTCTTTCCTCCCGGCTCATACACAGCACAGCACAACATGGCTTGGGGAGATCATGGATGGAGAAACGATGACGGGTGGTGGGGGAGGAGTGAAAGGCTGGCCCTTGAGCCCTGTGGCTGTGCACGCAGTGCCACCCTAGAAGCTGGCCTCACTTTCCTTATCAGTCAGCTGCTGGTTAACAACACCTCCCGTCAGGGCTGTGGAGAAGATCAAGCAAGCTAACTTATGTGGATGTGTTGTACACATTGTGTAAACATAAATGGAAGCGCCTACACAGTGCCTTCCATGTAAGATGTGGGGGAGAAGATTGGCTGGTACAAACTATATGTTTATTAGTTTAAAACAGAGCGTTGACACAAACACACCATCTCTCTTATACTCACGTGCAGTGCGCTGACAGCCATCTTGAAGTGATTAAAAGCCGGTGAGATACCTTCGGCAACTGCCCCGTGGCTGGGGCGTGAACAGCTCCCCCTGGAAGGCCTGAGTGCTACCTCAGAGTCAGCTAACCCAGGTCACGTGCGTCGCCGCTGCCTCCATTGTTGTCCTTTACATTTCCCAACTGGTCCTGCGTGAGGACTCTCCGGGAGCCAGGTGAGAGGGTGGAGCTGCTGGCCTCTGCCAGTCCTGGTGGCTTGAACCAGGCCTTTGCTTCTTCTCTGCTGGCAACTTTCACTGTAGATTTCTAGTGCCTTGTGTGTGTCAGACCCTGGGGATGTGACCGTGACTGAGAGATAGGCCCCCTCCCATCAGGGCTCAGTGGGTCCCTGGGGGAGAATGATGCAGAAATTCCACAGGGAACCTTTGAACCCTGTTGGAGCTCTGCTGGATAAACTGGCAAGAGCCAGGGAGAAGTACAACAGCTGAGAGAGCACAGAGAGGGAGCATAGCCCCCTCTAGGGGTCTGGAGGATGTGAGCTTAAGGGAGAACTCAAAGGAAGAGCTAACACACAGTCAGGTGAGGAGTAGGGGCCGGACCTGCAGATCCCCTGGGCTTGCTACATGCTGAGTTCTGTCCCTGTGGTGAGGCCATTCTCAGTCAACTGCTGGTTAACAACACCTCCTGTCAGGGCTGTGGAGAAGATCAAGCTCTCAGGGAGAGTGCCAGCCAAGCCCTCCATCACAGGGGCTCCTTTTCCACTCCAGACAAGGGCAGAACAAGGAGAGCGGGACAGCTGAGAGATGCTTTCTCCTGAGCTTTGCTGCCTGGGTGCCATCAGAGTCCAGGGGCTGCTGTTCTCACCCCCTTCCCTTTGGCCCATCACCCTATGCCCCTGGCCCAAGGGTCTAGCTCTCAGGAAGAGACTTTAGGGAATGGCAACATCTCCTCCCTTTCTTCCTGTAGCCCTTCATGGTATCCAGGGGGTACACTGAGATCCTAGCTGAATCTAATTCAGGAAGCTCCTCGAGGGAAGCAGCACCAGCGAGGTAAATGGCAACGATCTAACCTTTCCTTCTCAGAACCAGCCATGGAAAGACTCTTAGGAGAAGCTCTTTGGCTGATCTGGCCCTGCTCCCCCATGTAGGTGGGAATCAATATGGCATTTTCTCTTGAGGACCTGATAGGGCAGCCAAGGCTGTGTCTTCCCCTCAGAAAGATGGAGCACTACCTTTGCAGTCTGGTTATTTGGAAGGGGCAGGTATGGGCCAAGTCACTAGGGCTGCAAAGCTCAGCTTGCATAGATAGGGCAAGAAAAGCTAATGCTCCCTGGCCTGAGATTCAGGACACACAGTGTGGCAGAGGACACTGGCTCTGGGGTCAGACAGGTAGGAGGGCTTGCTGGCTAGCCGGTCTGCATGGCTATCCACCCTCCTTGAGCCCTGGCTTCTCTTGTTTTTGTGAAAAGCAACTAACAGTGTCTCTTGACAGAGAATGAAATGAGTGTACTGGTTGCTTCCCATTGCTAGGAGAAAATACCCAACCTGCAAATATAAAGGATGAGGGGTTTACTTGGCTCACGGTTTCAGTGGATTTGGTCCCTGGTTGGCTGACTCCATGGTAAAAACAGCATGGTATAGCAAAGCTGATCAACTCATGGTGCTCAGAAAGGAGGAGTGGAGGGAAAGAGGAAGGGAGAAGCAGGGAGAGGGAAAGAGAGAGGAGAGGTGAGGAGGCGAGCAGAGGAGAGGAAGAGAGAGGAAAGGGTAGGGGAGGGGTGGGGAGGAAAAGAGAGGGAACCAGAGGGTAAGGGAGGGGAGGAGAAGAGAAAGGAGGGTGGGGAGAGGAGGGGAGGAGAGGGGGAGTATGGAGGAGCTGAGGACTGACTATGCCCTTCCGGGTCTCACTTCTAGTGAAGTACCTCTTCTAGCCAAACTCCACCTTCTAGTAGTCTGTTCAACTATGACTCATTCATGAATCCATCCACTGATGAGTATAGCATCCCAGCGATCTAATTGTGTCCCCAAAGCCCACTTCTGAACACAGGAGTCTTTGGGGGGCGTGTTAGAGCTAAACCGCAACAGTGAGGTGACTCAGCTGGCCCAGTGCTGACCTCTAGAATGTGCTCCTCTATGAGAGCTCCTGTTCCTTTCCTTTTGTCTCTCCCCACAGTGCTGGACATGGGCCAGGTGCCCATGCGGATGCAGGAGGTTGGGGAGAGAGCAAGGAGCAGGAAGGTCATGGGCTGTGGGCCTGCGTAAGACTGGGACAGGGGTGCGCGCGTGATGGGACTTCCTGGAAGCAGGGGAGCCGAGCTCTGGGTGTTTGGGAAGAATCGGGACCCCTGAGGTGGCTGCAAGGAGGCTGTGAAGCAGAGAATGTTTGAAACAATGGTAAGGGAGGGAGGGAGACAGGGAGAACGGATGGAAGAAATGAACGTGAACGGGGCTGGGGAGATAGCGTGACGGTCCAAGTGCCTACCTGGCAAGTACAAGGCCCTGGGTTCAATCCCAGGTACCACATGCTGTGCTGGCCCCAGGATCCCAGGCGCTCTGTGCCAGCCACCAAAACCAGGCGTGGTGGTGCATGCCAGTAATGCCAGTACTGGGGAGGCTGAGACAGGACGGTCAGCAGGAGCTGGATCTGCGTAGTGAGACCATTGCCATATAAATAAAGAAGTGAATAAATAAATAAATAAATAAATAAATAAAAAATTTTTAAAAAAAGTAATGAATATGGATGGAGTATCTGTCATCTGCTGGACATTGAGCCAGCTTGACCAATGTTTATGGTCTCATTTTATAAATTCAGAACCATAAAATCTTCAAGTCAGGATGTCTCAGACTGGAAAGGACACCAGACAGGAGCCATTCACCCCACCACTCTGTTTCAGATATGGGGAACGCAAGCCTAAGAGACAGCACCTTGGCCAGGGGCTGCGCAGGGAATCTGTGGCAGGGCTGAGTCACAAGCCCTGTAGGCCACGGCAGGCGGGGCGTGGTGCAGCGGGTCCAGGGCTGGGTTGCGTCGGAGCCCCTTCCTGGTTCTCACCTTGGCCCAAGAACTCTAAACTTACAATTCCAAAAATTCATGATTGGAATTCTACCAAGTTAATTCCAATCTGCTACTCTCAGCATAACCCATGGTGATAACAAAGACATTAAGACACATATACAATGAATGGGGAGCCAAGGAGCCCTAGGTCTAACCAGGAAAATGGCTTCCCAGCTGACACCATGGAGCATTGGCTCTTCGTCCTGTTATCAGGGAAACACGCGTGCCATCTTCAAAAATTACCGCCAGCACCTTGGCTAGACCAATACACACTGCTTAAGGCCAATTGAAAGGATAATGAGAAGTCCGAGCCAGTTCTGTACATTACAATAC
The DNA here is from genome assembly GCA_004027915.1 of Capromys pilorides. Taxonomy (NCBI): domain Eukaryota; kingdom Metazoa; phylum Chordata; class Mammalia; order Rodentia; family Capromyidae; genus Capromys; species Capromys pilorides. The sequence continues at coordinate 31,484 of PVKN010000846.1, forward strand.
GAGGGAATAGGGTCAGGCTCAGTCAAAATGGAGACAGTCGCTCTTCTTTCAAGGAGAGCTGCTCCGGCGGTCCTCCACAGGGTGGACTCCATGAGCATGCGGTATGGGGGGGATCGTGCCCACCTCCTGAGCCTTAGCTCTGTCATCTGTAAGGGAGCAAAATGTCACCGAGTCTCTGGGTCTCTTCCTCCCAGTGAAATAAGCAATTAAAAAACCCCAGAACTCAGTTGTAGGCTCATGATGGAGGCGAGGAAGATAAAACTGGGCAAATGGGTAAGAGTTTTGCCCTCATCATGTAGGTGAGCAGGCGCACATTCACTGATATCAAAGCTTGGATGACTCGGGTGTGTTACTGAATAAAGGCCGAAGCCCTCCTGCTCGCTTCCTCTGCTCTCACCGTCTCCTCAGTGTGCCTGTGTCAGCCACAGCAAACTTCTAGACCTCCCCGCTGTGATCAAAGCAAGTCACGCGCTCTCCTACCTCAGGAACCCTGCGCATGCTGTTCTCCACGCCTTACTACCCTCCCCACGTGTGCGATTTACTCCCCTGATTTTTCTAGGTTTCCACTCAAGTAAGTGTTCCACTGTCACTGAGTGTCTGAAAGCCCTATCTAAAGTGAAATCCCCCCCCCCCCCGCTCCCATCCCTGGCTCTCCCTGCTCAAAAACGTTTCTCTTCAGATTATCAGATTCACCTCATCTCTCCCTTTTCTTTCCCCCTTCCTCTCTGCACTATAATTCAGAACAGTGCTTGGCTGTAGTAAAATCCCAAGGTACCCTTGTGGGTGAATGCGTGAATGTGTGAGAGCTGATGACTGAGCGATTCAGTTTGTTCAAGGAAAGGTGCTTGGAGCTTTTGCCCTTCTCTGAAATGGACTCAAGGGATGGCAGAAAGAGAAGGAACTCAGTCGCTGGTTTTGGAGCAGCCCTTTCATTTAACATCTGAGAAGGCAGGAGGCCAGAGAGGTCAGGGGGCATGTGAAAGGTCACATGGTGCAAAGCCGGGGTGCAGTTGGGGGGCCTCTGGGAATCACTCCAAGGCTCTTTGCATGAAACTCTGGATCATCCCTGTGGCACCAGCTCTGGAGAAACAGGGCTGCCCTGTGGGTTCTGGGCTTGAATTTTGCTCCTAGGGCTGCGTGGCCAGAGAGGCTGTAATTTCATTCCTGATCTCTGGGGGTGCTGCTCACTTTACCAGTAAGGCGTTGGGAGCCCTGTGAGGGGATGGCAGTGAAGGCTGCTGTTGACAACTGATGGATGGCAGATACAGTCCCCTTCCCCATCCATCCAGGAAGTAAGATGAATGAATTGTCATTGCCTGTCACGGTCAGTCTATAGGAAGTGATTCAGCTCCAGTGTGGTGACAGCCTGTCTGGTTCTGCACCTCAGGAACTTCTGGTCTACCTAGGCATCGCATGCTTCACTGACATTGCTATTAGCCTTAAAATAATTGTAGTGGCAAACATTTATTAAATGCCCACTCTCAGACACTTAAATTCTTTATGTGTCTATTAGCTCACTTTAATCAACCCCAGTGTGAGGTGGTCATCTTTCTTGGGAAACCTGAGGCACAAAGAGATTAAGCTTGGGCCGTGAGATGGTTCAGCGGTCTAAAGCACCTGCTTAGGAAAGCGTAGGCAACCGCAGGGACCGTGGTTCCATCCCCAGCACCACATGCTGTGCCAGCCCCACCCCCAGGGCCATAAAAAAATCTTATACCTTATATATGGTGAGCTAGGATTTAAACTCAGGTGGTCTCACCAGTACCTATCCTTCTACCCCTTAAAGTAAATAGTAGTTTTCAGACCCGCCATCTGTGGTGGAACCACCGCCAAGATGCAGATTTTCGTGAAAAACAGGGAAGAACATGAAGCTCGAGGTTGAACCCTCGGACACCATAAAAAATGTAAAGGCCAAGATCCAGGCCAAGGAAGGAATTCCTCCTGATCAGCAAAGGCTGGTCTTTGCTGGTAAGCAACTGGGAAGATGGACGTCCCTTATCTGATTATAACATTCAGAAGGAGTCTGTCCTTCATCTTGTGTTGACACTCTGTGGTGGTGCTAAGAAAAGGAAGAAGAAATCTACACCACTCTCAAGAAGAATAAGCATGAGAGAAAGAAGGTTACGTTGGCTGTCCTGAAGTGCTATAAGGTGGATGAAAAGGCAAAGGGCGAGAGCGCCCTTCAGATGAACGTGGCGCGGGAGTGTTCATGGTCAGCCACTTTGACAGATATTATTGTGGCAAGTATTGTCTGACTTTCTGTTTCAACAAACCAGAAGACAGGTAATCAGGAAATAAAAAAACTTCAGCTAACAATAGAAAAAATAAAGTAAATAGTAGCAGGAGATAAACTGTGAGATGCAGCCGGGGTGGGGCAAAGGTGAGATATGGGGAGGAGGTCATACTGTAGGCTGGAGTGGCTGGAGAAGGCTTCCTGGGGAGCTTCTACCTAAAGAAGAGAACATGGACAGCAGGAAGGAGACAGTAGAGGTGGCTTCCCTGTGCACTTGCATTTGGAGCCAATAGACACCGAGCAGGTTCTTTCCCAGCTGCTGGATGAGGGCTGGGAGAGAACTTTGGCACTGGCCCGACCTACCTGCCCCACAGAGAGTGCTCCACAAGACAGACCGGAGTTCAGGCCCCATCTGTTGTCGACCACCACCCGCTCGACGTTGGCCAAGCAGCTCCACCTGAGTCTCACAGTCCCCATGTGCTGCATCATGAAGACTGTCAACGTAGAGTGAGGTGCCCCTGGGTGAGAAGCATACAACGTAGGCTCTGAAACATCTGAAGTGCTTCAGAAAAGGTCTTATAAATAGTCTCTATGATGGTGGCTGCTCTGTGTATAAAGTGGCGGAGATCTCCCTGTCCCTTGTGCCATGCGGAACACAAAGCAGTTGGTGGGCCGGTATCTCTAGGACTCTGGCCAATTTGGCTTTAGTGACTGAGCACCTCCTCCCTCTGCTCACCTCCCTCATACCTCAGCTCATCCTGTCACCTAGTAAGTGTCCCTTATAACACCACTGTGGTCCTTGCTTTTATCTTCAGTGTTGGGGACAGCATAGGTGGAAGTAGCCACTCCCGCTGGGGGTAAGACCTCTCCAGTATCTGAGTTACCTGCGCCTGGCCTGCTCCACGGTCCCTCAGAGTCATCCAAATTTTTATTTTTGGAGGGAGAAATGAAGACAGGTGGTCTGCTGTTGTCCCCACCCTGGAGGCCGGGCTCCTGGCCATACTCCTGGGGCTTTGAATGTATCTTTTTCTTTCTGAGTTGTTTGACTTCTGGAAAATAGGAAATCCAGTGACTGTTTGGAACCCGTAAAACCTGAAAGAGGACCAGTGGGGTCTCTGGTCTAGTCAGGCGTTCTCTGAGATGAGGCGCAGGAGGTGGTAACTCATGCAAGGCTCCAGCAGTGACCAGCGCCCTGGGCAGGCACGTTCTGGCCCAATAGCTGGGGAAGCCCCACAAGCTCCAGGGGATGCCGCACATGAAGGCTGAGGTGTACAACACATCTATTTCCTGACAGCAGAGTGTCAGCACTGTAGACTTCTGGTGATACATGTTAAGTTCCAGGCCAGCCATCCCTGCCACTTTCTGGGTCACCTCTCCCAGGTGGAGAGTGAGCTGGGCCAATGAGACGCTGGCTCCATAACAAAACAAACAAACAAACAAACAAACAAACACACACACACAAACAAACAAACACAAAACAAAAAAAGCCCACACAAACTTTTCTGCATCAATTCTTTCACGATCACACCAAGCTCAGAAGATCAACATTTCTAGACATTCTCAAATTCACAAGAAGAGTTGATTTTTTTTTTTTTTTCTCATGTCAACTGTTTTCCCGGATTAACCACACCACAATTGACCTTAATGAGCCAGGGGCATCTGCAGATTCATTCACTCAATGAATGGAGTGTTCATTAAGCGCCTGCGTGGGCAGGGACTGCTCCATCCAGAGTGCAGATCATGAATGGGCTATTACTCTGAGCTGAATGTGTTCGGTTTCCTGTGGGGCTTTCCTCTGTTGCCTGCAGACCCTCCATTTGCCTCAAATATATTTTCAATTTATTTAGCACCCACTGTGTGTGAGTCACCGTGGAGGGAGATGCGGGCTGACGAGATTTGCTCTCTACATGAGAGAGCATGCAGTTCGAGTGAGGAGATAAACATGCAAAACAAGGAAAGTTAAATCCCGTGGAGGGGGCTAAATAGCATTCCGTGAGGGTGGCTCCTCATCAAGATGTTACAGAGGAGAGAGGGTTCATCACTGAGTGGGCGACGTGAGTCAGGGAGCCCTTGGAGCAGTGGGGGTGAACTTACGGCATGTGTGCTGAGGGGGGCTGTTTGTTATCACTGAAAGCTCCATAAGATTCCTCACCACTGCCTCAGAGGAAGGAGAGCCTGAGAGGACTACAGGGTTCGTGGGAGACCCCATAGGAGAGCAGGTAGCACATGGAGTCTTTGATGTTCATGACCTCACGGTGGACTTGGAATGTGGCGACCACTATCTCCAGCTTTACCTGTACCAGAAGGGTAGGCCACACAGCTGACCAGTTTGGGTTGGAATCATGGCCCATCTGCTTCTCAACTTTTCTCCTTAGAAACTCTGTTTCCCGGGGGCCAGGCTCTGGAGGTTGAGGGGAGAGGGGTGCTGTAGACAAGGGCGCGTGTAAGACGATGAGCGAAGTCTCCACGCGTGGGGATTGGGGAGCCCAGCAGCCTGGTGTGAAGCGAGCAGCCTGCTACCGTGGAGCAGAGCCTGCAGCCTTGAACTTGCTCTTCTGAGCTTCTGCCCCTGACTGGAGGCCTTGAGCTAGAGGCTTGTGAGCCCGGCATCTTGCAAGAAAGAGCACTTTGCTGGTTCTTAGAGAGCATGGTGGCGGCCCCATCCTACACCCATGTATGCTCTGTGTCTCTTCACCTGAACCCTGATATGCACTTCATCATGGTGGAGCAAGGTCTAGGCGCTGGGCCACAATGACCCAGAGTTCAGAGGACAGGCTAAGGACATGGCCCCAGGTCATGGTAGCTTACTTGAGTTTGCCACCATGTGTGCAGCACATGTCACATGCACAAACCTCCATCGCAGGCTAAGGACATGGCCCCGGGCAGCTCACTTGCGTTTGCCACTGCGTATGTGGTGTGTCACATGCACAAACCTCCATCGCACAAATGTGTTTTGGGAGAACTTGCACCCTGGCTGTGGGCACCTGTTCCCAGCACCCGTATTGGAAGGAAGATGCAGCCCCTGTCCTGCCTGCTGATTTTTCCTATAGTTCCATGTCCAGTGGCCCTGCAGCTCAGTCTGAGCAGAGGCTGTTGCAGAGATTGTATACCTCATAGCTAGTAGGTTGGAGCGTGAAAGGGATGCGGTTTCCTTTGTTTGGCAAGGTTCTTAGGATTCAATTTAATTTTGCATGAGAAATTAAACAATTATTCCCTATCCTTTCTATTATCCACTTTTGTACTGTCTCAGTTACTTTTCACTCATTGTTGGGACAAAATACCTGACACTCAGAATTAAAGAAGAAACAGTTTATTTAGCTCTCAGTTAGTGGAAGTTTCAGTCCATGCTCAGCTGGCTCCAAGGCAGAGTGGCACATGGCGGAGGGCAGAAGTTCACAGCAGTAGAAGACAGCAAGGAGCAAAGGGAGGTGCAGCAGCTGCAGCAGCTCAGAAGCCTCTCTCCCTTCTTGATATTTATGCAGATTACCCACCACAAAGTGGGTGCAGCACTCACAGCCATAATCCCAGCAGTGCTCACACCCATAATCCCCACATTGGATCATGAATTAATCACAAACTCCAGAAACTGCCCCAGTGACTGCATGAAGCTTTGGGGAGACAACGAGACACAAACCATAGCGTGAGCTAAAATGTGTTTAGGTGATTTATGATGTGAAACTTGCAATCTCAGCCATTTGAAGTGTACGGTACAGTGGCACTGCAGTTTATTCACAATGCAGCGCAGACATTACCAGGGCTACCACTGTCACCTTTTCATCATCCCAGACAGCTAGTCTATATCTACTAAGTGATAACTTCACATTCCACTTTCTCTGTAGCCTCTGGTAACTTCTAATGAATTTGAAGTCTCTGTGAATTTAACTATTCTAGATACTTCACATCAATGAAATCATACTATATTTTTCTGTTTGTATCTGGCTGTTTCACTGAGCATGATGTTTTAAAAACTCATTTGCATTGTAGCATGTATCAAGTCCCAGTACTTATTCTTGAAAAATTATATATATATATATATATATATATATATATATATATATCACATTTTATTTATCTGTTTATGTGTTAATAAACATTGCTTCCACATCGTGGCTGTCATTAATACTGCTGCAACGAACACTGCTACACAAGTATCTCTCTGAGTCCATGTTTTTTTTCTTTCTTATTTTTGGTATATATCTAGGGATAGAATTACTGGGTCATTTTCTTGGTAATTCTGTTGAACTTTTTAAGGAGCTATCAAATTGTTTTCTATAGCAGTTTGGTCATTTTGCATTCTGACTAGCAATATACAGGGTTCTAATCTTTCCACATCCTGATCAATATTGTTATTTTCTGTTTTTTATTTATTTTTTATTACAGTGTAGGTACAGAGTGGTATCTCCTTGCGGTTTTGACTAGCTTTTCTTTAATGACTAATGATGTGGCACATCTCATGTGCTCATCCTCTTTAAAGAAATGCCTGCTCAAATCTTCTGGGCACTTTTATAAATTTCCTTTTATTATTATTATTTTTTTAAACTTTATTTATGTTATGGCCAGCTCAGCCTGCCCTGAAGGTGGGGCTGGCACAGCATGTGGTGCCGGGATCAAACTGTGGTCCCTGTGGTTGCCTAAGCTTGCCTAAGCAGGTGCTTTAGACCGCTGAGCCATCTCGCTGGCCCTTCTGGGCACTTTTAAATTGGGTTGTTTGACTACTTGTTGTTGAGCGGTATGAGTTCGTTATGCATGGTTTGTAGGAAGCCACAAGCACCAAGTACATGATTTGCAAATATTTTCTCTCATTCTATAGGTTGTCTTTATTTTCTTGATAATGACCTTCGTAGCACAGAAGCTTTATTTTTGGTGATGCTTGATTTATAGTTTTATTTCGTGAATTTGATGCGATATATAAAAATCATTGCCAAATCTATGGTTGTGATATTTTCATTTATATTGTTCTGTAAGAATTTTATGCCTTTTTGTGCTTGCTTCAAGCAGACCATAATATACCAAAAACATTTTATGCTTTTAATTTTTGTATTTATGTTGCTGATCCATTTGGCATTAAATTTTATATGTAGTACTGAAGTAGGGGTCCAAGTTCATTCTTTTGTGGCAATCCAGGTATCCTAGTTCCATTTATTGACAAGGCTATTGTTGCATTGAATGACTTTGTCAAAACCAAACTGACTATAGATGTATTCCACTAGTCTGTATGTCTGTCCTTATGTCAAGAGCACAATGTTTTGAGTACCATGTAGATTTTGAAGTTGGGCATTGTGAGATTTCCAATGTGTTCTTCAAGATCTTCTGGCTATGTAGAGCCCCTTACAGTTGTATTTAAATTTGATGACTGGCCTTTCACTCTTTGAAAGAAAAGACTTGAAACTTTGCTAGGAATTTCTTTGAATTTGTAGATCGCTTTGAGTGGTATTGACAGCTTAATTATATTGTCTTGCTATCCATGAACATGAGATCTCTTCCCCTTTGTTTAAGACTTCCTTAATTTCAGCACTGTTTTGTTGTTTTTAATATACAAGTCTTTTCTCTTCTTGGTTAAGCTTGTTGCTAGATTTTCTTTCAGTTGCTGTTGTAAACAGAATTGCTTTCTTAATTTTCTTTTCAGATTATTTGTGCTGATGTATCAGAACACAGCCAATTTGTGTGTGATCTTTAGTTCTACAACTTTGCTGAATTTCTTTATTAATTGTAATAGCTTTCTTGTGAATTAGATTTTATGTATATAGGACCATGTAATCTATGAATAGAAATAGTTTTATTTTATCCTTTCTATCCTATTTGGGTGCCTTTTATTCCTTTTTCCTGCCTAATCGCTCTGGCCAGAACTTCCAGCCAGTGTTAAAGAAAAGTAGTGAAAGTGGGCATCTTGTCTTATTACCCTTTTTTAGGAAACTTTCATTCTGTCACCATTGAGTATGTTGTTCATTGTCCAGTGTCCTTTCAATGATTGGCCGCTCCTAGGGGCTGGGTTGGGTGGGGGTGGGAACCCTCATCTGCTTTTATTGCCCAACTAATAGGTTTCTTCTGACAGAATCATATTTGCAGTATTGTTCAGAAAAAAACTCTCTAATTAGAAAATATCAATTTCATGGCAGCACTAGTCACACTGTTAAAATGTCAGCTGAAGGAAGCCCCAGACATTTGCTAAGCTGCTACTATGTTGCAGGCACTTTTGTTACTTCATTTGCTTCAATAATAGCCTTGGAGGCAGGCTTTCTGTTGCCACCGCCCCTCCACTTTAGGGGTGAGGAGTCATTCACCCAGCCGGTTGGTGTCCCTGGGAGTCACACTGTAAACAGGAAGTTTCTTGATCAGTCTGTTGAGTTCTCTGTCCAGTAGTTCTCAAAGGGAGGGACAGAGGCCAGCCTCTCGTTGTTGGGGTGCCTCAGAACTGCCCCAGGTGCTGGAGTTCTGGGGCTGCTGCCTTTCTCGATTCTTCAGGCCTTGCTGACAGATCAGGCCATTGCTGGAGCCACTGGCCCCCATTAGAGAGCCATTACTGCAGAGGTCCGCAGTGACTGACCACAACCCTCGGGAGTATGCCGTGGCAAAAAGGTTGAGCGCCATTGCAGACCACAGCTGCTGCTTCATCGCAGGATGTTGGCATTGCCAGGTCGGCTACGGAGACTTGTGGCGTTGATGGGTTCTGTGAGAAGGTTCTGGCGGGCTGGGGAAGAACCTTCTCTTCCTGAGTGTGCGTAGCGCATACTTGGCAGTATAAAGAGGCTGTTGGACGTGGCGACTCATGTCCTTGCCCCAAACCCCTGTACTCTTAACTCTGCAGTAATCAATACTGTGCGCGATCAGCTTGATCAAGTAACTGCAGCCTCACACACCTGGATAATTCATAGCCAGTGGTTAGTTTCTGCCTCAAATTTCTGGGTCACTGAAGTTGCATAGTGTCCTATTCTGGACTTTATTGTGAGACCCAACTAGCGGCCTGTAGGTCTCCAACTCGTTTTCTTTTAGAGCAGTGTGAGCACGAGCCTGGAGCAGAGCCTTAAATGGAAAGGGCAGCAGCCTGCAAGAAAGAGTCCTTATGACCTCAGGTGAATGGCACACTACAGAAATTGTGACAGGGGTCTGACTGGACAACTTCCATACACAGAAGTCCATCAGTTCTGGCTGAGATAAAGCTGCATTTTTCCTTCTCTCGATTTTTTTTTTTTCAGGTTGATTTTTTTTTTAAATTTTATTTATTTATTTGTTTGCTTGTTGTGTTTGTTTGTTTCTTTTTATTTATTCATTTTGTGGCTGGCTCAGCCTGCCCTGGTGGTGGCGCTGGCGCAGCATGTGGTGCCGGGGATCGAACCGCAGTCCCCGCAGTTGCCTGAGCCCTCCTAAGCAGGCGCTTTAGACCACTGAACCATCTCGCCGGCCCTTCACGTTGATTTTTGTTTTTCATTTGACCTCATTTTTTGTATTAATCAGACTCTAGTGTCTAGATGAGCTTAGCTCCATTTTTTTTCTTCATGCTCCAACGGGGTTTGTTGAAGTTCCTCTGTTGGTGCTGGCCGTTGTAGTACCATGTTCATGTTTTCAGTTCACATTAGAGACATCATCTCATGATGAGATTTCTCTGGGCTGCGGATGTCCATGAGGGCAGACTCAGTAAGAGGTACCTCTATTGGAATTCAGAGCATACACAGGTAAACCAACAAAACCAAGGGGAAAGAAGTGGCCTTGTCCCCAATTCCCCCAACAATCTATCCTCTTTAGAGTGAACTTGGCAGGTCTGTGTTGGCTTGATTCAGTTTAACAAATATTCACGTGATAATTTAGGAAAGATGAAGCCCTCTACAACGAAATCAGAATTTGCTTTCCCACTCAATGGAAGCAAACCCTTCTCGTCCCTTCTGTCCTCGGCTGTCCTACGTCACTTCCTCCCATGATCCTCATGTTTTTTCTGTCTTTCAGGCTTGAAGTCATGGAGCTCCCTTCCCCTCCCTCTGCTTCATTCTTTGGGCAATATAGTAACTATCCATGCCTGTTTGCTCAGGAAAGCCCTGGGTTAGGTCTGTCATCCCAGTGTGGTTGCTAATAGCTCCCTTTTTACTCTCAAAAGTGTTCAAGTTCAGGCAATAAATTAAATGTCAGCCGATTTTTAACCTCTGTCCGTGCCTGGCAGTGCCACTGCATTCCACTGCCACCCCTTAGTTCGGGCACCATCACTTCCTGCTGCATTACTGCAATTGCCTTCTCTCTGGTGTCCTGATTGTGCGTCTCATTTCTAATCCATCCTGCAAATCAGTGGTTAATTCTTTCAAAATACAGCACCTTGCTGTTCACTTTACTGCTTGCCTGCTGCTTGTGGGATAAACGCAAACCTCTTACTCCACCACCGGAAGCCCTCATCTGTGCACGGTGACTCTTTGATTTCTCATTTCTACTCTAACTGGCCAATGCACTGATCCCTGACCCTACGCTGCGGTGGCCGCTTGGGAACATGTGTGCAGCAGCTTCGCTGACCTGGGTCATCCCCAGGGACTCACATCCATGCTCATGTCCTTCAAGCCCAGCGTCAGTTCCCATGGAAGCACCATGGTCTGTGACCAGCCCAGCCCTCAGCGCTCTCTCTCCTCTGAACTCCTCGGCCTAGAGCAATTATGTCTGCACAATTCATTTGGCATCTAATCATGTACTGCCTCATGACTTTTCATATATTGCTATCTTGAACCAGGACTGAAAGGATTTGCTGCAATTTCCCTTCTCTTCTCACACGCCCGTCTCCCCAACAGAGTCGCAGGATCCCTGAGGAGAGGGGCTGCTGTGCCTTGCAGAGCTGTCTGTTCCTCAGGGCACCAAGCACCCCGTAGGAAACAAATAAATACTTACAGGGTCTTCGTGTAGAAATCTCAGACTAAGAAAGGCTCTTCTAGTCATTCAGCTCGAACTCTGATTGTGCAGAAGAGAAAATAAAGCAACCAAGAGCTCTGTTTCGAGATCTGGTGAATTTGAATGACACTGTCAGGCCTCCAGGCAGATCTTGTCACCCTCAGCCTAGGTAGGCTCCAGTCACAGCCCTACCACCTGACTGTTGGTTTTGTTCTGTGAGTGAGTTGCATCCATTTTCAAAGATGAGCAGAAATTTAGAAAGTGGAAGAAAACAAGGGCGAGTACAACGGGGATTGCAGTATAGACTTAGTGAAGTCACAGCGGTAGCAGCGTGCTTGGCAAAATGGGGGGACAACAGCAGCCAAGGTAATTGCGGGAGAGGTGTAGGGCGGCAGACTTGAGTGAAATAGCTGTCCCAGGGCAACTACCTGCCAGCACCTTAGATGAAAATCCCCTCTCTGGACTACACTGTTTGGAAGTGGTGGGGCTGGCGGGGGTGGAGGGGTACAGAGAACAGGGTGGTTGGCTCAGGCCAGCAGAGGGTGGGGTGAGGGAGTGGGGTGGGAGAAGACCTGCTTCAGAAGGAGCTGGGTCACGTTTGCTTTGGGCTGTAACGAAACCCGGCTTCAGTGGTACTGAAAAGCGCCCCCAGTAACGCTGTTATATATAGCTTTCAACTTTAATAAGGTGTTGCAAAAACTACGAAAATACATATAACGGAAAACACATTTCACTGGAAGCTTGATCCCAAACCCCCTTCTACTGCTCCTGTGCGGTGCTTTGCGCTGTCAGTAGAGCTGTTAAGACACAATGGAAAGTGGGTAATTGCGCATTATATGGCTTTTGTTTTCCGTTATGAAATATCGACATCAGGAAAGAGAGTAGGATTATGTGGTAGAGGAGGGCACTGGGAGATGCTGGGAGCAGGAGGCCGAAGGCGGGAAGAGGGCAGGCGGGGCGTTTGGCTGCTGCTGTCCCAGCCGATTTCTGTGTGTCTTGGTTTTTCTAACCAGAAAGTAGAGGAAATTTACACAGCAACCTGCCACAAAGAGGATCCGACTCATCGTGGGGGTTGGCACAGGACTCTGGGGTCTCAACATTGGGGTGCATGGCAGACAGGGCTTTACACTTTTTCCTAGGTGCAGCGGCCGAAGAATGTGTCTGAAGTCACCTTGAGTGAGATAAGGACAAATTCAGTCAGGAAATGGTTGCTGGAATCATTTCAGGGGAAAGCCTGGCCAGTGTCCATTTCGTGTATTGATGATGGGAGAAAGAAGGGTGCATAAATAATGCCTTTTAGTTTGACACAGGAGTCCTGGCAAAAGCTGGGCCCATGGAGTGTGGAGACTGGTGAGAGTGCCCGCTGCCTAGGGCAACTTGTTCTTCCCAAGTAATAATAACAATAAAATAATAATAGCTCAACTTTATTGAGTGCTGGTGTGGCAGGTGTTTTTGGTGTCGTTCTTCCTTGATTCTTACAAGAGCTCTGGAAGAGGGCGTTTGCCCATTTTCTGGATAGGGACAGAGGCCAAGTGGGGGACCCTGCCTTGCCTGCAGTGTCTCCAGCTTCTCCCTGTTTCCAAGGGTGACAGGAAGGCCAGGACGCAGGGAAAACACAGAGGCCAGGGCCAACCAGGTGGAAGCGGTTTGGTCTTGCTCCTTTCAAGAAAGAAAGCAGGACCCCCTAAGAAAGTAGCTGTGAGTGGTAGCCCCCAGGGCTGGGGGTGTAAGGTGACTCGAGGGCAGTCCTAGGCCTTTGCACAGGTGAGCCACCTGCTGAGGTGGGACCTGCAGGTAACTTCTCCTAGCTGTGCAGCATGGCGAGATCTGCTATTGGATTTGAGGGACAGCCTGTCTCTCTAGATAGATTACATTTGGTTTGCTCAGAAGGCATTTATGGCTTTATAAAGCTCTTAAATTGGCTCTTTCCCCCCACCCCCTCAAAACATTTCTTCAAGCTTACAAGGCCAGTTTTAGAATAGCAATTACCAGCTCCAATATCCCCCAGCAAACTCATGCTGTGCTGTTGTATATAAACTGCTTGGGACATTTGTAATGCTGCCACACGGCTATCTGCAGGCGGAAAGCCCCCATCAGCCCTGTCTCTACTGAGGAATGCTGCAGAGGCCCTTTCTCAGCCCTAATTTATGGGCCACATAAAACTCTGTGAAGTTGCCCTGCATCTTTCTGAGGCAAAGTTGAGGTTTTTTACTGTTTCAAGCTGCTAATTTTTTCCATTTAAAGCCAGCCTTCTGTCCGTGCCAGTGTGCATGTGTGCATACAAGTTGGCCACTTTAATTTATGTGCCTCCTTCTCTCTGTAATGCTTATAACTTACGAATGTGTGCATAATATACTGCCAGTTCTTCTTATTCTAAGAGGCTTGGCTGCTTTGTCCTGTGGCTGCGATCACCCTGCAGCTCCATTCCTCAAGCCCAGGGCGGTAGCACCAGTGCAGAGGCTCAGGGGCCTAGAAACTCATCACCCATGAGACGAAGGCTGTACCAAGAGTAGAGATGGTTCAGAGCAGGCAATTAGGGATTAGGGCCCAAACAGAACACATTCCTCTTGTGATACCCCTTGGGCAAGCCATGTAACCATTCCATACCTCAGTTTCCCTGTTTACAGGATAGGAATAGGAATATGAATCTCTCACATAGGTGTTGTGAGTTTCAAGTGTGCTAATGACTGCGAAGGATCTTCTGAGCTAAGGTAATATCCAAGGGCTGGTTGCAAGCTATTCCGAGCTCCCCACTGCTGCAGGGCCAGTAGGAGGGGGAACAGCTCAAAGCAATGTGATGTCTCAGGGCTTTCCAAAGTCCAGTCTAAATGCCTTTGCATGAGCCCTGCCTCTCTGATCTCTGCAGAGCATTGAGCACAGAGCTGTTGTGTCAAGCAGGGTGGACGGGCAGGAGGGGTTGGAGCTCTGCTCAAGCTCCTGCTTTCCCACCAGGGTCTTCTGGGCTCAGAGACTTCTGAGCTTTTGATGAAAGCACATAGGCGCCCCCTTTCCCACTACAGCCCAGCTACCTCGCCTACCTTTCTTGGGGGGCAGTAACCCTTTCCTGGTCTCTGCTGAGGCTTTTTAGCTGTAGCTATCACAGGCTAATCTTTTCAGCATCTCTCGAGAATCTAGATATTCAGAGGGCTTCACAGGCAGGAGGTTTGTAGCTCCTAGGCCTATGTTGGTCACCATAAGATTCCTTACTACACAGCATGTCACTTTGCCCCTCTTGACCATCAGGCTGGGATTCTATTGGCTGCCAGGGGCATTCAGCTCCTCATGGGCCATTTTTTCGGAGGGGAGGTCCCCTCAGTGTGGAGGACCACTGGTCCCTCTCCTGCTTTGGTGTTCCCGAGGTCTTGTCTTTCCTCGTTAGCTGCTTGCTGCTAAGATGTTCCTACCTGGATATTTTGCCACGAATCCAAAATCCAGCAGTTTAAAACAGACTCGTAAAACACAGTTTTCATGAAGGGAATGGTGCTGTCATTTATTGAGCACCTACAACATGCCACCTACAACTGCTAACATGTGCTGTTTGCTCATGGCAATGAAATGCTCCCCACAACCCCATGCATGTATCCAGCACTTACTACACAGCGGGTCCTGTTCTGAACTGCTTTGGTGAATTCCACCCTCACCATGCTGCTGTAGATGACTGACCTGAGGCATTAGAGAGGCTAATTGGGGAACTTCCCCAATATCACACAGCTAGGAATTTGGGACGATGGGCGTAGCACCCTGGGAGCTTGGATATGAGTCGGAACTATTCATTGCCACAAATTTACAATCAGATGTCAGTCAGAATGCTCAGGTGGTTTGCCCAGTGACATACAACCAGCAAGAGGCAGAGGCTGGGAAGTCCAAGATCAAGGGGTCTACATCTTGCAAGTGGCCATCTTCTTGCTTTGTCCCACCGTAGAAGGTGAAGGGTAACAGAGTGTGCTCGGGAGAGAGTGAAAAGGAAAAAGAGCTCATCCTTTGATCAGAAACTCACTCCTGGAATAACGACGTTGGCTTAGTCATGTCATAACTCAGTGGCCACTTACAGTCGCACCTCCCAACATTAATGCACGGGGAAGTAAATTTTCAACACGTGAACCTTGGGAAGGAAACACCTCTGAATAGTAGCAGGTGGCAAGATCCTGGTTAGGTCAGAGAGAAGGGAAGAGAGAAGAGGTTTCAGGGAGATCCTGAAGGACTGATAACATGCCACATAGGCAAAGGCCAGCCTGAAGACCTAGTGGGATGATACAGTATTCATGAAAATGTGGTGGGTTCTTGTTGGTGAGGGCCTTATTTCTGCAGTGTTGAGTCAAGGTGCTATGGAAACACCCAGTAGTGGAGTCCAGCCAGCAGCTGATAACTGGTGCCTGATGCTTCCTCCAGTTTGCAAGACTGGTTCTGCATGTGTCAGGGTTTTGGAAGCGTTAGGTCCTGGCCTCTCGGAGAATCTGATAGCGTAATTTCCCCAAGAAGGAGATCTCGCAGGCACAGTTTCTTGACAGGGCCCCAGGTACGGAATCCCTAAAACGAGGGCTCCAGGCTCAGCAGGCTGGGTTTAGTCTACGTCCTAGGTCAGACCTTCCAGGCCCCACCAGGGCTTGGGCAGAACCCTGCGCCTGTTTGGGAAGCTGGAGGGCCTCATTCTGTGTGACCTATCTCTGTCTATGGGTATTGGGTCTGGGGATCTGGGCCAGGACCCTGAGAGGAGAGACATTTCCATCCAAAGCAACAGGGCAGCTAGGATTTCCTTTCGAATTCTCAGCCCAGAGGAGGATCTGGGAGGATCCTCCGAGGAAGATTCATTTTTCCTGAATCTGTGTGCTGTGTATGTCCCACCTCTGGCCTTGAGGTGTGCCCTCTTTCTCTGGGTCACTTGGTGTCCTGAGTGCCCACTGTGTGTCAGAGGCCAGCTTGGCCTTGAGCTGGTTCTCTGGCCCTTTACCCCCACTGTATCTTAGAGTTTCTCTACAGTGGAGTCAAGGGGGCAGGCCTTGCAGATCCCTGAGTGGAGATCTCTCTTTCTGAACCTGTTTGACTGGGAACCCAGATCTTCTGTCTTACAGTTGCCTGACAGAAATGCTCCGGCCCTGGCTTTCCTTGGAGTTCTCAGCTGGGGCCCTTGTTGTGAGAGTCTCATGCTCCTGCCTCCCTCACAACACTTGCTCTGCCCCTTCCATGCCCCACATAGAGGCGACAGGGGCACAGGTCATGCCTTGGACAGGCCAGAAGCAGGCGTTAGCTGAGCGTTGTCCAGGAGAGAGCAGTCGGTGTCCCTGATTGCAGGAGTCTGCCCAGAACTTGTGGAACTTCCAAAAAGGTGTTGCAGGGACCTCAGGCTGGATCATCTTCCCTTTCCCTCCATGTTGTCCTTCACATAGTTAGATGGGTAGATGCCATTTCCGTGGGCTGCTCAGCTGGAGGATCATCACCTGGAGGCTCCTAGGACATCTGGCTGTGACTTTCTTCTAAACCATATTCCTGGAGAGAAGCAAAAAAGGATGAGGCCCGCCTGCTGTCCCCGCTGCTCACCTTCCTTTGGGCCTCGCCATCAGTCCCATCTCAGGGCAGCAGTAGGACTTGCCAAGTTACTGGAGATGAAAACCTAGGTGCCGTCCTCGACCTGGCCCCTTCTCCCATTTCCATGGAACTCCACTTAAGTTTTGTCACTTTGAACTATGATGTCAGGCAAGTCTGGGTGCTGACCATGTTTTTCCACTCCTGAGCTGCCCTGCTGAGCCTCAACCTCTCTTATCCCGTGAGTGGGACTGAAATGCCTCTGGTTTCCAACTTCCCCCCTTGCTCCCCAGCTCTCCTCTTTCCTCTCTCCCAAGGATAGAATATCTTTTGTTGCCCAAATTTCTCCTTCACCCAAGCTGTTCCAAGTTTCAGTCACATATTTGTATGGTTGGGACTTCAGTGTCTGGCTTGACTGTTAGTCACGCTCTAGGTGACCAAGGCCAAGGTGTGGGTTGACTGACGTAACTCCGGTGCCCTTGATAAGACTCCGATGAGCAATGAATGCATGACTCAGGCGAGGCCCTTGTCTGCTTGCTGCCTCTTGCCTGTCTTTCAAGGGAGACCCCTTCCCCAGTGGGTGTCCTCACAGGCAGAGATCTGTCTCTCACATGTGGATGACCCCCCCTAGAGTCCAGGACACTAGCCCATTTAGGGACCCTGTCCAATTCTGTTGATTAGGCTGAGTCTTTGAAGTAGAGGGCTTCCCTAGGCTTCCTAATCACTGTCCTTGGATGTGACCCAGGTTATTCCTGCTTAGTGGCATTCATGGCCACTGTGAACCCCTCCTGACCCAAGAGCTTATACTGGAGGTAAACCCTGATCATACCTTGGTTGTGTCCCTGATACCCCGAGAGGACAAAGTGGGGTCTTTAACTACCTCTTCGTAGTTCGGTTTGGGAGGTAGAAGAGGCAGCTCAGGGTACCTGGCTGAAGGATCCTTCCTGTGGTGCACAGAGTTTTTGACCCAGTAAGCTCTTGGGAACCTCTGTACCCAGTGGGGCTAGACCCTATATGACTGGACTCTTTCCCAGATATGACTGGGGATAAAGAAAAAAAGAGAGCCCTCTAGAAGTCCTAGGACTAGCCAGGAGCTAGGGAAAAAGTACAGAAGGAATGGCTCTAGAAGAGAGGGCAAACCCAGGGCAGAGGCTAGACGGGCAGCCTGGGAAGGTGGCTTGGCGCCACGTGACCTGCCGCTCTGTCCCTCTCGGTTGCAGTTTCCACCTGTGGAAGAGGGATTGTGCCACCTGTGAGCCTGCCAAGCTAAAGGCATCTGACAGATTCACTGGGAGGAGGGAGGGTGACAGCTGGGAAAGGGCCATTTTTCATCTTACCCCATCAGCAAAGCCCCAGACTTAGTCTCTTCCCGTCTCTCCTGTTATTAATGGCCTCGAGCACAAATTCCTGCCCCTCGCTTCCTTGCCTGGCGTGGACACTCCAGGCTCCCGTCAGATTCTCCTGCTGTGTAAGCAATTCCCCCTCTAACTGAGCCCTGGGCTGGGACAGAGTGAGCTTTGGGGGTACCTGGGGGGGTTGCAAGCTGCCTTGTGGCTGCTCTGCAGGGTCTGGCAGAGCCCCAGCCTGTGGTGGTGACATACAGCCCCCTTCATGAAACCAGACAGAATTAAGCCTTTTGTTTCCTGTTTGCTAGGCCAGCTTAAAGAAAACACAGAGGGTCCGTGAGGCTGGGGCTTGCAACAAGACGGCCTTTGTATTCATTTAATTAATCAGTTAGCGAAGGGAAAGAGCAGAGGGAAGTTCATGTTATAAATACATGTTTTTCTTTAGCTGCCTCCCCCCAAGACAGGGCCTGAATGGCATCCCCGAGTGAGACCTTCATCTCGCCCGGACACACTGGGGGCAGGGGCAGGCCAGGCTGCAGCTGTGACCCTTCTTGCCTCCCACTCCCTGAAGGGGTATTAGTTCAGGTATCTGGTGGGCCCAGGGAGGTGTTAAATGCCGATGGGATACAAGGGTTGCTGCTAGCCTCTGGACCCCATATCTGAGTCTCACTGTTCCCCTCCAACACTGCCCCCCTCCTGCATCCTGGGTAGAGAAGGACAAGCGCTGTCATGCGGGAGGAGAGTGTGTCCCCCCTCAAGGCCTGAGCAGTCTGCGGAAGTCCATACCTCAGCGCGGAGTGGTCCTGCCTCTCTCCCTGCCTACCCATGCATGCTGCCTGGGCACAGAGCGGGCGCCAAGTGGTGGAGGCAGGGGGTGCTCAGCCACCCTCCGGGGACACCACACCCTCCTCTGCTCACCATCCCTCCCAGGCCAGTCTTTGCAGGGAACACAGGGAAGAGGAATGAGATCATGCTGTTAGGGCTGTGGGCAGGGGATGTGGGGAGGGGCTAAGGGAACAGGCTCCTGGGAAGGGTGGCCCTGGCCCCACTTCCATGTCCCTGGTGCTTCTTTGAAATCAAGCTTCCTTTAATGATGTTACTGAAATAAAAATGTCTTCCATTTTTTTTTTGTCTTTTCACAGATAGGCAAATTTACACCCCAGTCTCCCACCCCACCCCAATCCTGCTCCCAGCTGCCAGGTGTTTTTGGTGTTAAAAACTCTTTCATTATGAGGTAAAGTATTTTCAGTCCCTAAATATATGGCTCTCGTAATGGAATTTCACTGTGGTAAGTTTTTCCTTCTGTGCTCTTCATTTTAAGTCCTAGTTGGAGTGCTCTGGTATCTGGTAACTATCAGTCTAGGCCTTCTGAATTGACTACACAGAAAATTTTCAGACCTGGCCCAAAAGGTCCTTGCCTCTGGCCTCTAAATATTTATTTAACTTCTCAGCCTGGCAGGCCAACTGCAGGTGGCTGAGGTCCCCACTTTTTTCCACATCTATCTGTCTGCCCTGCTTGGCTCTTCAGGGAAACAGGAAGACAATGGAGTCCGGGAGGCTGACAGAGCTTCTAGAATGTTCTGTGTAGAAAGGACCACAGGCCTTAGTTTTTTCACCACCCCCCAGTCCTCCCCACCCCCAGCGCATTCTTCCCCTCTCAACCTGCAGTTTCAAAGCACAAACCCAATGCCCTCATTGCAGGCATCCTTGGCAACATGGTGAACCAGGTTGAGGCTTTCACTGGTAACCAGGAGAATGGTTCAGTAGTGCCTGCCTTGGGTTAAGTTTAACTTAACTGTGGTGGTCAGTGCGTGTCCATGTGTGTGCTCCGTGCCCTGAAACCATGGTCGAAACCCAAAATTCCTATGTCATCTCTTGGTGATCTTATACCGCTCTTTTTCTTCCCAGCCTTCGTTTCTTCAAGCCTGGGTTTGCGTCTGAATATAGGGTGGCTCACAGGTTCTGAGGAGAAAAGAATCCATGCTACCTGTTGCTTGGGGACCTTGGGGTTGCCTTTTGTCAGAGATCACAGAGAACAGGATGGCAAGGAGAGAGATCAGATTCTGGAGAGTATTTTCCTTTTCAGAATCCTTTCAGTCCTGTAGACCCTGGAGTGGCAGGGTGGAGAGAAGCCTCCTCCATTCTGAGGAGAGAAGCACGGCTCTCGCCGTGGCGGTCGTGGGCTAAGCGTGGCTCTAGTTTCTGCTGCTCTGGAGTCGGTTCTCTTGGGCAGAAAAGGCCATGAAAGCCATATTTCTCAACCTTAATATACAAATGGCTCACCCAAGGGCTCTTGTTAAAATGCAGATTCTAACCCGGTAGATCTGTGTGGAGAGAGATTCTCTGTTTTTAATATGCTTCTGGGGAGGTGGCTGCTACTATCTTGTGGGCCAATGGATGTGTGGGCGGTGTGTTCAGTCCTCAGGAGGGCCCTGGGCTGCAGCCCACGTGACCCTTTACTTCAGTCCTGGCTTGACCGCCTCTTCTCACTATACCTGACACTTTCCCAGGTTTGTCAGTGGAGGCTCCTGTAGAGGTTTATTGCTCCTGTTCCAGACCAGTAGATGTCTGAAAGGTAAACACCTGTCTTTTTCCAGACCTTTGCTGTCAGTTCTCTTCCATTTTGATTCTAAGTTGATCTGACGCTTGGCTGAAACAATGTAGGTTTTGTTTTCCAACAAATTTCCACAGGCCTTTTGGCCCCTGTGCTGAGTCCTTTCCTCTACTTGGGAAACTCTGTGCCCCACTCCTCAGGGCCTGATGAATCGCCTCTTGTTTTTACCTGGCCGTGAGCCCCTGGGGTACACCTGTGCTTGATGCCTAGTGTAGGCCGCCTGGCATGATGGCCCATCACGTATAATGATGTCAACAAGAGAACATCAGACGCTTTCTTAGTGCTGTAGATTGAGTCTAGGACCATGCCTGGAGTAGGTAGTTGGTCTCCCACTGAGCTGTCACCCTAGTACACTGTACACTTCTTATATGAGAAACGTGTTTCCAGCCCTAGATTGTCCCTGTGGGGCTCAGGGGCCGTGTCTAGTCTCTCCTGAATGCGACGGAGTGTCTTGCACACAGTGGTTGCTAAGCCTTGGAAGGGGGCAGCTTGTCCTGTATGTGCTACTGAGCTTGGCACAGTGTGGGGCCCTGAGTTGTCAGTTGTATGTTCATGACATGTTCACTGTGTGTTGCTTCTAATAAGCCAGGAGGCTTAGAAGGGGAAATACTAGGAGGCCTGGTCAGAACCCAGGCTCGGGGGTCTCTTGGCTCTTCGGTGGTCTTTGTGTCTCTGGCCCGTGCAGGTGGCTTCTTTGTGGAGCACAGCAAAGGATACTTTTGGCCGAAGGCACACTGGGTGCCTCTGCTTCTGAAATCAGAAGTGTAACTATTTTATTACATCCAAATAAAAATTCATCTCAGAGCTGTCAAATGATTTTCTTGCTGAGACAGAGGATGGATCGCGGAGCAGAGGCGGAGTGATGCCCCTGTGCGCCCCAAGTGCTTTCCTTGTCTAAGCTGCTGTGTTAAATCTAGAGCTCTTCCCTCTTTTCCCTTCCTACAGCCTGCGTCAAACACACCGCTAGGGCCCAACCTCAGCCCCCCGCGCTGCATGAAATTGAATCATCAGACATTTACCAGATCAAAGTACAGTGGACACCTACCCATCTTCAAGGAGTTTATCCTTTAATGAGGAGGCAGTCCGTGAAAGGAAAAGTAATATGTAAAAGTTAAATAATAACTTTTAATAATAAATATGAAAATTACAGTGCTGGAGATATCACACAATGGAACAAGATTAATTAATTACTAAATGAGTGGCACAGATACCTTGCGTTGAGGGAATTGCAGGAAGAGATGGCTGTGCACTGGGATGATCTAGAATGACTGTGGGCCTTGGGGGTGTGGGGTGGGGCTCCCTGAAGGGGAGGAACTCAGCATAGCTCCATGCATATTAATGGAGCACCTGCTGTGTTCCAGGCACA
Organism: Capromys pilorides; assembly: GCA_004027915.1. Taxonomy (NCBI): domain Eukaryota; kingdom Metazoa; phylum Chordata; class Mammalia; order Rodentia; family Capromyidae; genus Capromys; species Capromys pilorides. Next base: position 53,419 of record PVKN010000846.1, read on the forward strand.
GTGTGGAATCTCCACCCTTGGGGAGTCTGCAATCTAGAAGGAAGACTAAGAAGGAACCTTCAAGGGCGTAGGCCATGCATGTACCATAAAGGTTTTCTTAGCTCAGGCTGACGACCACGGAGGAGGTTCAGAGCTATGTCTCGTAACGTCCAAGTTGACTGGATTAGAAAGTGGGCCAAAGTGTAGGGGTAAGGAAGTTCTGCAGAGGTTGTCCTGCACGAAGGTGTGTCTGTGGGGAGTGGGAGGGATTTGCTAAAGTTACACACGCCAGCATTCTGGAGCACAGAGCACAATCCAGAAAGTCAACAGGTGATGAGTGAGGAAGAAGGCGGGGCCCGGCTACAGCGAGCCCTGAATGGCTTGCTAAGGAGCTCAGAGCTCTCCAGAGCTGAGGCAGAGCCCTCGAAGAGCCAGGAGAAAAGAGCAGAAGAGAAGCAGGCTCTGGAGCCAGGTGCCCTGCTCTGCAGCTTGCTACCCGTGTAAACTCAGACAGATGACTTAACACCCTTAGAGAAAGGGGTAAAATAGCAATATTTACTTCATGGGAGTGTTGTGCGGACTGAGTGGGCTAGCGCTCAGCAGGCAGAGCTGAGGACAGTCCCAGAGCCAGGACGGTGCTCCATGAGTTGTAGGTATTGTGAACACTAAGGGACTTTTGGGCCGGCAAGGTGGTTCAGCGGTCTAAAGTGCCTGCTGAGGAAAGCTTAGACAATCTCAGGTACTGCGGTTCGATCCCTGGCACCACGTGCTGAGCCAGCACCCCCCCCCCAAAAAAAATGATATATACCGTATCTTTTGGGGCTGGGGAGATAGCTCTGTGGCACCAGCGCCTGCCTGGCAAGTGAAAGGTCGTGAGTTTGAGCCCTGGTCCCACAACAACAACAACAACAACAACAGCAAAACACTAAGGGACTTTAGGCTGGCAAAGGACCAGGGCAGATTGTGTTTTAGAAAGAACTGAGAAAAGCAGATGCAGGAAGCTGGTAGCAACGAGTTGCAGCTTCGGAGGCAGGACCTGGGCGGTGCCCCGGCTGAGGCGGTGGGGCTCAGTGCTGGGAGAGAGTAGCTGATCAGGAGAGCTGGTCAGAGGGAAAAATCTGCAGGTGGTGGCCACGGTGGCTGGCAGGTGGGAACTGAATTCCCGTGGGAGGGTAAGGACAAGGAAGGGCTCCGAGGGGACCCCAAGGTTTTACTTTGTATTCTGTGTGGATGATGGTCCAAAAACTCTGATAGGAAATATAGGATGTGAAGGAGAGATCTTCCTGGGCATACTCTCTCACTCTATCACTCTCTGTCTCTGTCTCTTCTTTCCTCCCTCCCTTCCTTCTGCATTTAGTTCCAGTGTCTGTGGGACGTGTAGCTGGGCATGTCTATCAGGAAGTTGCATACGCACCCCCTGGATGGCATGGCTGGAGGTGGGCACACAGGAGCTATAGCACACGGGAGGGGTGGACACCATAAAGGTGAATGAACTCTGAGGGGACTGTGGAGTAGGCAGTGGCAGCATGCGGAACGCACCCTGAAAAGACAGAAATCAGGAGCACAAAGAGACACAGGGAAGCAAGAGTTAGTTAGGAGGAGAATCTGGAAGGAGCGCCGACTCTGAGCCAAGCAGCAGGTCGCTTTCTGACTGAGTAGTGACCACAGGGTCTGATGGCCCAAGAGCAAAATGTCTAGTGAGAGGGGCTAAGGAGCTTTCTTCGACCCTGGCAGTAGGAAAGCTGTTGGCACTGTAGGGAGAGAGGGCTTGGTGGCAGGTGTGGACTGGAGAGGAGTGAGGGAGAAAGGGCAGGGAGGAAGAGGTGGGAACAGCTGTGGTGGAACATGGCTGCTGCCAGCCTGGCCTTGTCAAGTCACTCCTGGACAGGAGGAGATGAGCTAGCTGCCAACAGTTCGTGATGCTTGAGTTGGGGACCACCAGGGAGGCTTTCATCATTCAATTTTTTAATTTATTAAAAATATTTATTAGGCTGGCAGTGTGGCTCAGTGGTAGAGCAGTTATCTATCACCTACTAGGGTCTGTGTTTGATCCCCATCATCACAACATTGATAATACGTATTTATTTATTGCATAACAACTATGAATTTTTATGATTCACTTTTTTATTTTAGTTTATTTTGGTTCTTTGAGACAGGGTCTTGCCATGTAGTTCAGGCTGGCCTTGAACTTACTGTGTAGCCTAGGACGGTCTCAGACTTGTGGTCATCCTCCTGCCTCAGCCTCTTGAGTGCTAGGATTACAGGTGTGTGCCACTATGCCTGGCTCAACAATGGATTTCTTTTTCAACAATGGATTTTCAAGTGTACAAATGTAATTTAGTAATGAGCATGTCTAATAGGAGAGAGAGGACAAGGATATGAGTAGCTAAAGTTCAAAGTGTCACATACTGTGGGTTTGGACAAAGAAATGTTACCTCTACATGGGATGACCAGGGTATATACCATGGACAAAGTAACTCTTGAGTGGGCTTGAAGGAGGAGTACAGTTCTAATGGGCATCCGTGGATGCCAAGCATTTCAGCAGAGTTGGCATCAGCAAAATCCCCACGGCAGGGCTGGTGAGATAGCTGTTTTGTAAAGCACCTGCCTGGGCCAGCTTGGGCAAAGTGCAAGGACCTCGGTTCAATCCCCAGCATCACATGCTGCTCCAGCCCCACCCTCAGCTCGCACTGAGCCAGCCACTGAAACAAACAAACAGAAACAACAAAACAAAATCCCCAAGGCAGGTAAATATGGACTGTCATCCAGGCACAGGAAATACTTTTATTTCTTTAGGCTGTGGATAGTACAAGGATGGGTTGAAACCACGTCTAGACATTAGGGATTGTAGTCGGGTCATGGATGTCTCCATGTCAGCCTTAGGAATTTGTACTTCATTCTATAGGCCATGAGAAACCCCTGAAAATTTCTGACAGGAAGCATAGCAAGAGAAGATTTTGCCTTAGAAAGCTCTTGCTGACACTGATATGTAGGGTGGATCGGAGCAGAGACGAGTGAATTGGGAGACTGTTGCAGTTAGGAGTGAAAAGTCGTGAAGAATCTAAGAGGCACATTCGTAGTGGGCAAGGGGAAAGAGAACACGGGAGGCCCGTAGGAGCTGGGCTAGTTAGGATGTAATAGGCGCTCGAGTGGAGACACACTGCACCTGGGGTAGTTGGGGGTCAAGGGAAGAGGGGGAAGAGGGGTGTTGAGTGAGGGAGAAATCAACAAGGTTTCAACTGTTGTGCATCTTAGATGGTTGAAATAGAAGTGGCACAGTTTGCAGAAATAGAAAAGACCGGAAGCTGAGCAGATGGAAGGAGGAGAGAGAGGGGCGCTGTGTTGCATTCGTTGAACACGTTAGGGAGGGCTGTGACGAGCAGGGGCTGCTTGACGAGTGGCTAGGAGTTGTCTGAACTGTGTAGCAAGACCCCGTATCAAATAAATGTTAACAAAAGGAGTATTAGGCACCCCAAGAGTCCCTGGGAGTTGTGGGCTCAGCAGCCAGGCTGCAGAGGGCAGTGAGAGAGCTGGGAGTGAGGAAGTGGTGGCTGGGAGCATCGTTCTTGCTTTCAAGAGGCTGGGGGTGAAAGTGGAGGAAGATGAGAGGGATACAACCCAGATGTCCAAGTAGATTATTTAAAAGTTTTAAATCCTGTTTTTTTTTTTTTTTTTTTTGCAGTACCAGGGTTTGAACTCAGGACCTTGTGCTTGCCAGGGAAGCACTTATTCCACTCAGCTCTCTCCCTGGCTCCCAAAATAGTAAATTCTGTACATTATAATTTATAAAGTGCTTTCAGCCTAGTAGAGGATCTTCACAACACTGAAGGGGGTTTGTGGCAAGAGCTGTAACACCCGCCTCACAGATTAAGACACCAAGACTGAAGCACGTGAGGCTGACAGGTGGCCAAGCTGGGATTCTGCCCTCTGAGCTGGTGCTCTTCCATGTCCCTACAGAGCCTGTGGGCACGGGGAGACTTTGTATGTCTTTTTCATCTTATTTTATTTTTTCTGTATTTAGTACAGGGTCTACAGGGTCTTACTACATAGGTCGGACTCATAGTGATTCTCCTGTTTTCAGCCTCCCAAGTGCTGGGATTATAGGCACTTGCCACCACGCCCAGTCTCAATGGATATCTCAGCTTGCCTGGGGGATGGGCCGGTGCAGCAGGCCCGGGATCAAACCCTGGCTGCTACTCTATGCCTAAGCAGGTGCTTTAATCTGCTGAGCTATCTGGCCAGCCCTGTCTTTTTTTTTTTTTTTAAAGAGAATTTTTATTTTAAATCTTTTTGAGACAGGGTCTCGATATGCAGTTCAGGCAGGCCTTGAGCTCACTTTTGTAGCCCAGGCTGGTCTCTAACTTGCGCTGATCCTTCTGCCTCAGCCTCCCAAGTGCTGGAATTATAGGCATGTGCCACCACGCCTGGCTGCGAATAAAAATTTTTTTAAAACATTAAAAAACAATCCGGAGTTTCAAAACAAGACGATAGGAAGTTAGCAATGATTATTATATTTTGTATTGTTGGCTTCGAAGTAGTTGTTCAGATGACCACATATAGGCATGCAGAGAAGAGAGAGAGAGAGACTTTGTAGGTCAGTGTGGATAGCCTGCGTAGAGAAGAGAGAGAGAGAGAGAGAGAGAGAGAGAGAGAGAGAGAGAGAGAGAGAGACTTTGTAGGTCAGTGTGGATAGCCTGCGTAGAAGACTGAGGACACGTGTGCGCCCACACAGAATCATAATTACTAGGTACGATAGGATGAAGGGTCAAGTCACGAGTGGGGCCAGCCATGAAACAGATGGAGCAGTTCTGCTGGGGAGGAAGGGGAAGGGAGTTTAAATATACAGCACATTGAAATTGAGATGAAAGAAATTAGCAAAACTTAGAATACACGCAACCAAGGGACGGTGGAGACACTCAGCTGAAAAAAGTAAAAAAAAAAAAGCCACATGCCAACAAAAAATGATACACGGTGGTGAGCTGGAGGCAGGAAGGGCAGGCGAGTGGACCAGCTTCCTCCAGACAAAAGACGCAAGTCAGAATAAACAAGGGAGCAACAAGGCCCCTCTGCCGTTGCCCTAAAAATGGAAATCTTGAAGGTGGGGGGAGCTGAGGCCTGTGCAGCTCAGGTCGACCCCAGGATCCTGCTTTACCCTTACTTTCTCCGTCACTAAGTTTCTCGCTCTTATTGCTCTTATTTGGCCCCAGAAAAAGAACCAGGTCAGCAGCTACTCAGAGCTGGAGCAGGGCAGTCATGGCGACAGAGCATCACTCTAGATGAAGCAGGCCCCTGGACAAGGGCAGTGGGCCCTGGGTGGGTCACCGCTCTGGAAGCAGCAGGAGGGAGACGTGTGGTAAAGGTTCTGCCGGACCCTGGCCAGGGAGCAAGGGGAGACTTATGTAGAAGACTCCCCAGAGGCGATCCATCTTTCCAAATCTTTGATCTGGAAATCCTTGGAGGACACATCCCAGGAGTCTGGCGAAAGTTCTCAGTAACTTATCCCTTGACTTTTGTTCTTTGTGACAGAGGGAGGGAATTTGGCTAACACCAAAGCCTCCCTGACTGGAATCCCAGGAATCTGCTCTCTTTGCTTTGGGGAGGTCACCTTGTCCTTGAGGAAAGGAGACCATGCTGTTCTTGTTCCGAGGCCAGAGCCAGAGTTTGCATTCAGGGCACAAGAAGGTGATGAAGGCTCAGAGGGTCCTCCTTCTTCCTCTGGAAGAGTGTCGCCTCAGACTTGCGCGTCTCCCTGGGCATCACACTGCTATGGGGGGCAAACACAAGGGGTGCTCCCGTCCCCCCTCATGGGAAAGGCTGCCTCCCAGAGGATTCCCCCGGCCCCTGGCTTAAGAGTTCTGGGGACTTTAGCTGTGGCTGTAGTCCACCTGGGGTGATCAGCTGTTCCTGTTTGCCTGGGCTGGAAGAGTTGGCTGGGACGCGAGAATTTAGTGCCGAAACTCAGGAAGTCACAGACAAACCATGAATGAGTTGGTCACCCTAACTGTTCCTACTCCCGACTTCTGGAAAAGCAGAGGTTAGGATCTCCAAATTCCACTTGAGCACAGCCTGAGTTTTCGTTGGGGATGACGCAGCTTATACCCAGGAAAAAGGATAAGATACAATGTGGCAACCGCCGAGTTGTAGAAGTAGTTGTAGAAGTAGCCAAACCTTCTGTCAATCCAAAAATATGCAAATTTGGGTGTTAGGTGGCATTTCTGAGCGTCAGTTTCCTTCTCAGTAAGACAGGGACAGTGATACCAACCTCATGCAGTAGCGGTGAAAAATAAATGAGATGGAGTTTATCAGTCAGGTGCCCAGCGCCAGGCAAGGCCGTCAGTATGCGCCCCCGATTCCTCTCTCTCCTCTGTCTTGCGCTGCATGGATACCCATTCTGCAGATGAAGAGGCTGAAGAGCCGGGCTGGTTTCCTTTGTGTTAAAGTGACAGAGTCAGAGACCAGGCATAGTCGTCTAGCTCCTGACTACATTACCTTCTGTGGAGTAGACAGGGCTTCTCTATCTGACATGCTTCCCGAAAGGAAAGGAAGCATTTCGTTTGTGTGTTTATTTGTGCATTCCATAGCTGCTCGCTGAGTGCTGACTATGTGTCAGGCGCTGGAGATACAGCTGTCAGCAAAGGCCTAGGTCCTCAGCCCTTCTCGAGGCCTACATCCTGGTAAGAGACGCATAGTGAAAAACAGTTGCCGTGGAGGGGAAACAGAGCAGGTTAAAGTGGGTGGGAGTGTCCGGTCACGTGTGTTACCCATCAGCACAGGGCTAGGGAAGGCCTCTCTGAGAGGCCAGGGATGATTGGATGTCTGGAAGGAGGTGATTTGGGTTTTCTGAGCCTCTCTATCCTGCTGTAGGCCCAGCTGCCTCCGGGGGAGTCAGCTGCTAAGGAGAGCTAGTCAGTCCCTGGCTTGGGCTGAAGGAGGAGGTGGAAAGGCAGCTGTTTTATCAGCTGTCTTTCCTCAGCATTGACCCCTCTGCTGGTCTGAGCTTTGGAAATGGGAGAGGAAGTCAAGCTAATCTGTACCGAGGCTCAGATTGCAGATGAAAACGGCATCACTAAGCTGCCCTGCCCTGGTTGGAGACACTTAACGTGCAGGGACAAGTCATGCTATATTCATTTTCCTATATGGCGCTGTTTCTTCAGCATTGTCTTTTCCTTTAAGAAAAAACCCACCCCTGTTGCGATTGCATGCTAAATGATTTATGAGCATTATTCTCTGTTAGGTCTACCTGTAGGAGCTCTAACCCTCACAGTCCTATTCATGTTGATTAAGTACATTTGAAAGCAAGAGGAGACTGTCTGAAATTGCTTCACAATACAGACTCATGGCTCCCCGGGACCCAGGAGAGATTCTTCATCCTCCCTTTGAAAGAGCTCATTCGCAGCTGGTTAAGCAGGAGATCAGGCTGGAGGCCTGGAACCAGTCTTGTGTGTGCTGAAGCCTGTGTGTGTGTGTGTGTGTGTGTGTGGTGACCCTTCTTCTGGAGCTGGCAGCCATGGATCTAAGATCCTGGAATCTCAGCAGGGGCGTCCTCCAAGAGCCATCTCTCTGGTCCTTTGGCTGCCCTCCTTATCCTGGGGTGGCTGCCCCTGGCTTGGCCGTGGCAGTTCAGCGCTGCAGCTGCAGAGGGATATCGGGATTGTGCAGGGAGAAAGGGGAAGGAGAAGAAACATCGCTGTCTGCCTTGATCTGTCCCAGCGCTAATGGACAGTGTGTGTGGCGAGGGAGCGCAGGTGACACAGCCAGCTCCCAAGCTGAAAGCCCTTTCAGCTGCTTTTGTAGTTAGGGCAGGCCCAGTGGGCTCCCCTGTTCCTCCTTTCTCTGTGTATTTCTGTATGGTGGAGCTCTTGGAGGCATATGGGTAGTGAAGGCTCTGGGCTTAGAGCTTGGTGCAAGTTAATCTAGAAAGGAGACTGCCGTGGATTGCATTTGACGTGGTGCAGGTTAATCTGGAAGGTAAAGCTCAGTATTTTTCTCCTGTACCCAGGGTTCCCTCCCTCTAATCTGTAGGTCAAAGATGAACTAGGCTGGTCTTCCCTGGACTCCTAGTGTAGCATCAAGATGCATACAGTTCTCTTCTTTCCCTTGCCTTTTTGCCCTGCACTGCTGTCATTCCTTGTGGCTTCCGTTGTATGTGAGCCCAAGTCTCTTCATATTGTCAGCCATCCCTGTCCTTCCAGGGCACTTGGAGCTCCTGTCTGTGGAGACCTTGGACACCAGGCAATACTTGGTGTTAGATGTACTCTTTTGCTTACCTGTTGGGTAACAAAAAACCACATATTTTCTTGTCTGTTATCTTTTTTTGTGTGTGCTCGAACTCACGACCTTGCACTTGCCAGGAAGGCACTTGTGCCATGGAGCTATCTCCCGGCCCCTCCTTGTCTGTTAAATGGGAGTCAGTCCACTTGAGGAACAGATGAAAAACACCTGTACACTGTCTTTATTTGTCTCCTTACAATAAGTTAGGCTCTTAAATATAGGTATTTACCTTCCTATTTTGCTATATCAACCCTGAGAAAAGGTGACATGCTACACTCCAAGGAAAAAGTCTGGAACCAGGTGTGTGGTACTGATTGTGCCCACCCAGCTTCAGACTTCGCAGCAGGAGATGCACGGGGGAGGAGGAGGGAATTGTGTGTCGAGTGTGTAGCACACACACTCTTGGCGTTTTGCAGCTATTGTGTTACTTCATTGTGCCAACCTGGGGTGTCATTGTCCTCATTCATACAGATGTGACCAGATGAGACTGAAAGAGCTCAAGTCCTCCCTTGGCCTGGACCACCAAGCTAGCAGGTTCTAGGATGGAGAATCAAAGCCAGCTTTGCCTGGCACCAGTGTCCATGTGGTGCCATCCTGCATCAGAACTCAGTTCCTAGGGGGTGGCTTCCAGGAGAAGCTGGAGTCCCTTCAGAGTGGCTTCCAGCTGCTGCCCCTCAAGGCCACCAATGCCCTGAACCTCTGACATTTTATTGCTGGTGGTGTATTCCAGCATAGTCTGCTTCCCCTTTGCTGTCCCTCCTTCAGTGAACCTACCAGGAAGGCCTATTCACAAAGCTCAAATCAGTGTTGTCTGCCAAGCCAAAGTCACATCTCTGAACTGTGTATTGGAGCAGTAGCTGGTCCTAAAAAGGCTAGCAAACTTATTTGTCAAACACAGGCTCTGTCTTCCTG
>PVKN010000847.1:0-12649 GCA_004027915.1 Capromys pilorides
CCCCCCCCCCCCCCCCTTCTGACATGGCACCTCTTTCCCATGGGCTGACCCAGAGCGCTCGACCTCTGCCTGTCCTGGGGCTCTTGCCTTCATGACAGCCATCTCTTCTACCTTACCTGATTCTGCCTTGTCAGCCTTCTGGTCAAGCAGGAACCTCCTGCTCCAGGAAGGTGCTAGATACTGCTTCAGTGTTCCCCTGACATCTGCCTGGCTCTCCCACTTGGCCACCTTTAGTTTTTTGTATTGGTCACCTTGGTCTGGCTTACCTATCACCTACCACTGGGTCGCCGTCTGCTCCTGCAGGCGTCAAGATGAGGTCTTGTCCAATCCCACAGACCAGCTCCAAGGGTGGGCAGAGCACAGGAAGTGTACTGAGCCTGTGGCCTGGCTGGCCTTTGGGGTGGAAATTAGAGATTCTCACATGACTGGGGTGATCCAGGGTGACTTAGACACCATGTAGCCCTGGTGAGAGCTGCAGTTCTTTCCCGGGTCTCTGGCTGCTGCCCATACTTGGTGACACCTTTCAACACATGCCTGCCAGGCAGCCTGAGTGTCTCTCCATTCTTGGCCTCAGTGCTCTGCAGCCCCAGGGTGATGTACAGCTCACACACCGCCGTGGTATGTCCTTATGTCCACACCACGTCTGGTCCACGAGCTGAGAGCCCCCCTACCCTGGTCTCCAGGAGGCATTTGCTGTAGGGTGGTGCCTGTTCAGGGCTCTGGTGTTGTCTAAAGGACTTGCCTGGGATGTGCAAGCACTGGGGACATGTGAATGTTCAGTCTGGGAACCTGTGCTCCCATCCTAGCATCCTATTTGTCCCCAGAGCTGCCTGGAGTTCAGCCTCAGAATCCAGGAGTTCATCGAGCTCGTGCGGCAGAACAAGCGCCTGGATGCTGTAAGGTACGTAGTCACTCCACACCGAGGTTCATAATGGAAGGCAGGGTGCCCAGGCAGCTCCCCTCCCTCCTCACCATGCGCTGCTGGTGTGGCAGCTGCATCTCGCTGTGCCTTAGCTGGGGTTGGCCTTTCCCGTGATCCACTTTTGCAAGGTGACCATCCAGTGAGCAGTGGCCTGGGTTCCAGGTCCGCTTTCCCACATGGGTAATGTCATTGCTGTGGCATAGGAGCACTCAGCAGCTGTGGCCCTTAGCCTGGGGCATCCCATCTGACCTGTTGAGCCTCGTCTGGGTGCCAGAGAGAGCAGGAAGGTGTGTCCCAGCGTCCCCTTTGCATGAATCATGACCTTGGTCACAGACTCAGGGAGCTTGCCGGGCTCCTGGCCTGGGCAGTGTCATCACCCTTGTGGGGGCTTCTCACTCCAGCTTTGCTGAGGCTCCTGCAGCTAAACCCAAGGCTCAGAGCAGGGAGGACTCCTCTGAGGGTAGAGTGGAGGTGTGGGCCAGATGGGCAGGTTGCCCAATGCAGGGGCACCAGGTGCCAGCTTGGTGGAAGTGTTGTGCTGTGGTGCCCGCCTGAGACCTTTGTCCAGCTCGAGTGTCTGCTGGGGAGAGGATAGTCTTCCCACAAGGTATCGCAGCGAATGTGGGCAGCACTGAGTACAAGTGGGTGTCCAGAGGTGCACCCCGAGGCCACATGGCCTCTCACCCTGTTCCCTGTGCCGTGCTGACTTGATAGTCTGAGCCAAGAGTTCAGCTGTTTGGCCACGAGTACAGGGCCTGGCCAGGTAGTGAGACACACGTGTCCCTGGGCGGTGGAGGAGGGACACGCACTGTCAACCTTCCTGTTCGGTACTGCTGCTCCTTGTGCCTATATCTACAGGGTGCCACCCGCTGGGCCATGACCTTTCCTGTTTCCTTCTGAGGTCTTTGGGCACCAGGTCAGCCAGAGAGTTGGAGAGCCTCAGCCCCTACCAGCTTGGGCTGGCCTTGCACTAGCCTGGGCGCCCCAGAGTGTGCGGACTCGCTGCAGGGGTGGAGAGGGGCAGGAGGATGTGTGGCTGCCTGAGCTTCTGCTCAGTGCTCCCTGTGATCAAATGGTGGTGGCCTGGAGCTTCCGTGTAGATGCCTGGGACATGGGGTAGGAGGGCAGGCTGACAGGGATAAATGCTTTCCATGCACTCCGGAACAACACAGTGGAGTAGGCAGATGTACCCGTCACTTTTATTTTCTGAATTTCCTTGCCTTCAGTTACTTTGAGTCATACAGATAACCTGGCCAGAATGCTCTCAGGGTCCTGAGGCTGAGGCTGAGGCCGGGAACTGCTTGCAGCAGTGCAGACAGGACTGGGCTCCCAAAGTCTGGGCAAAACTTCACTCCAGGCTTCCTTTCCAGGAGTAGGGAATGGGCAGCAGGGCTTGGGCCTGTGCAGAGTAAGGGGCAGGCTTCTTTCTGGGATACAGGGGAAGGTATCGGCCCGCTCCTGGACTCTAGGAAGGCAGCTTTGTCTGGCTTAGCAAAGAGCGTGATAGGTGCAGATGAGTCGCTGGGATTGACTTGACTCTAAATGATTATTTTGAAATAATTTATTTGGAGATAAGTCTCGCTGTGTTGCTTAGGCCATCCTCAAGCTCCGGTACTCAAGTGAGCTGCCTGCCTCAGTGTCCCAAGTATCTGGAGCTACAGGCACTCATCATTTAATTTGGAATAAACAAGTATACCAGGTGCCTGACCTGGGTTCCCAGTGTGCATGCATTTGCGCCAAGTACATGGAAGGTGGGGCTCTGTTGCTGGCCGATGCCCACCCTCCAGCCTGGCCTGATGAATGACATTGTGAAGCCCCCAAGTGTTGTATATGTATGTTATGCTCTAAAGAAATGTCAGTCGGCCAAGGTGGCACATACTCGTAACCTCAGCCTTAGCCAGGCTAGGAAACCTAGTGAGGGCATCTCAAGATGCAGTTCTAAAAAGGGCTGGACATGTAGCTCCGTGTTAGAGTGAGGCCCTGGGTTTAGTCTTCTGCACTATATAAAACAAAAGCTTCGTGTCATTCTTTTTGTCTCTGTGTGTCCCATGGTTAACCAGCTGTGGGGCTCCTGTGGGTGTACCCTGAACCTCCCTGCTCCCTCAAACCCTGTGGCCTCTCTGTGGCCTTCTTGGTGGCCCCCTCCCCCCATCCCTACCTTAGCCCCTCTGTCCAGGTCTGTGTCCCCTCAGGGTAGCAGGGGTTTATTTCTCTGGTGCATGTCTTGTTCGTGACACTGTGGGGACGCAAGGCCATAGGTCACCACATCATTGGCCCTCGGGTCAGAGGTAAGCCTCTGAGGGGCTCTGAGTATACAGGTGATGGAGGACCAGTTGCGTGTGTGTAGCAGTTCCTGACAGCCAGTGGATGGCTCAGACCGGTGCCAGGCAGCTGGGGGGAGAGGACTAGCTGTGTCCGCCTGTGTGCCTTGCAAGAAGACGGACATGTGTATGTCTAACGTAGGGCAGGTGCGTGGGGCTGCTGCTGGGTGCCAGGCCAGTTAGGGTTGCTGCAGGGGCATCAGCAGGGCCCACAGCCCTGTCACCAGAGCTTCCTGGGCTGAGCACTTCTTGTACCTGACTCAGATGAGAGGCCCAGTGGCCCAGGTCCTTCTTAGCAGTGACATGCAGACTGAAGGGTGCCTACATTTGTTTTTCAGACACGCAAGGAAGCACTTCAGCCAGGCGGAGGGCAGCCAGCTGGATGAGGTCCGCCAGGTCATGGGCATGCTGGCCTTCCCACCAGACACGCACATTTCCCCGTATAAGGTAGCACCTGTGGCGGGGGCGGGGGGGGGGGGGGTCGTCACTGGACGTCGCTGTCCAGTCTGCTGTTGCTTTCTCCAGAACCGTGTGAGGGCAGGGTTATGTGCCCCACTGTGTCCCCGTGTGCTGCCGAGGAACCAGGGTGTGGGCTCATGAGCGCTGCAGCACTGGTATCTTCGTTTCTCGCCATGTCTGGTGCTTGCTGTGGGTGTCAGGGCTCTGGTGTCCAGCCCTCTGAATGGGGTTCTTCCCTTAGTCAACTCATCACGTGGCTCACTGGCAGATCCTCTGCCCTCTCCATAGGTCCCCACCAAAGGAGTGCCATGGGGCCTGTGCCATAGCTGAGCTGGCCCTGAGCACATGGCTGAGTCTCAGGAGCCTGGTGCTCCCAAGTGTGTGTTCAGTGCCAGGGAAGGGGGCAAGGGCAGTTCCCTGCCCACAGGGTGTGTGAGGTTGGCTCTCAGAGCCTCTTAGCTGGTCTCAGGGAAGGCCTCACCTTTGCCCGTGGTACCCCCTGGGATGTTGCTGGCGTTGTCTGCCCTACCAGAACGCACACAGCCCCTCTCAGGAAAGGCAGCATGTCCATAGATGATCAGGTGCCAGGTCTGATGCCAACAACTTCAATCAGCGACTTGGGTTTCTGTTACCATTTTGGAGAAAACTTCTTTAGAAATGCAGGGGAGGCCCTCCCACTCTGGAGCAGCACATCTGGGTTGTGGTGTGGGTAGTCTCTCTTTCCTTTCTGAGGTGCAGCAGGGAATGCCAAGGCGTCCCTAGTCCTACCACCTGAGTCCCACAGCAGGAATGAGCCCTGTGCTCTGTGTGCACTGCCGCCACCTTCATGCTGTAGGTGGTGGGTGACAGGCACAGCTCTCCATGTATGGCTTCCCTGTCCATGAGCTTGGAGGAGTTCAGTGACATGGAAGAGAAGGACCAAGATTACAGAGGGCAAAGTTGGCCTGTGGAAGCAGGCAGGTTAGGGTACAGTGAGCTTAAAGAAGACTTGAAAGCATAGGTGTCCCAGATTGAAAGGACCTTGGCACTCACCAGGCCCGGGGTGCAGAGCTGCCCACTTTTGAGTCTCTGGGTCACCAAAGATGTGAAGCAAGGTCTTGGTGGGAGCAGTGTCTCACTTGTACAAGAGGGTCTGCTGAGCCGTTGGTCTAGTCCCAGATAACTTTGCTTTCATAAAAGTAACATTGGAAACAAAATTTTTACAAGTTCTTATATGAAAAATCTAGTTCTAGATATGTAGAAGTGCTTGGTATATTTAAAAATAGAAGTAATAGAATAATACTTTGTAAATAGGTTTTATAAACTGATAGAAAAACCGTGTCTGCAAATATAATGTTTAAACCACCTCAAAAAGAAGTTGAAGTTATGTCATTACCCTTTTAGAATCTGGGTGCCCACACTGCAATTAAACCTGAATAGTAAGGTTTTAGTTTAGAAAAAACTCATATGTTAAAAAAAAAAAGCTTTCAATGCTCCAGTCTGCCAAGCCATGCGCGCCATAGCTTGCTGCTCCTGCTGGGTGCGTGGCCAGTGGCGCTTCCATCCCCTCTCTGGTTTTCTCTTCTTGATCTTTAGCTGAGGTAGTTGGAGGTATTCATTGTCCATGGAGTACGGTTCCTCCCATGAAGCTTTAGTACTCTGTGGCTCCCACTGCCTTGCTGTGTGTCTCTCCCAGAGGTCCTGTCCTTGTCACAGGGCAAGGCGTGTCAGTGGACATGTGGATGAGTGCTGGCTGTTCTAGAAGGTTAAACTGTAGGTCCTGCAGGCATCCTAGGTCAGACTGCTGTCCCTGCAGGACTCCCTAGAGGGTCCTAGCACCTCTGCCTGTCTCTTCCAGGACCTTCTGGACCCGGCGCGGTGGCGGATGCTGATCCAGCAGTTCCGATACGATAACTACCGCCTGCACCAGCTGGGGAACAGCTCCGTGTTCACACTCACCCTGCAGGCCGGCCTCTCAGCGATCAAGACACCGTATCCTCCCTGCCCCATAGTCAGGCTCCTGTGTGTGCTCACATGTTAGCCCAGTGGCCCACCTGTGCCACCCTAACCTGTCCCTAGGACAGGTGCCACGTGTCACATGCAGAGCCCACTTTCTTTGTTGAGCTTGTGCAGTGCTAAAATGGCTAGGAGTGCTAAGAGAGTGTCAGTTCAGTCTGTGCCCTCCACGAGGCTACACCTCCCCTCCCCCACCTATCCCAAAGGCTGCTGTGTTCCCAGGAGTCCTTGAGGCCAGGAGCTGACCCTGAGTGATTTTGGGGGCCAGGTGGCTGACCTGTGTGAGTGACCTCCAGGCCTGATAGTGCCCCTTGCAGGACTTTGAGGGAGCTGGGGCCAAGCTGAAGTCCTGTTGGGGGCCAGCAAGTCAAGGTGCTGTGGCTGCTTGTTAGGTCAAGCTGCAGTTGCTGTCTCTCTGTCAAGTGTTGAATGCTCTTGCCAGCCTCGTTTGCTTTCTGCATGGTGCCTGTGCAGCCAGGTGGGCTCCCTGAGCCTGGGGGTGAGGGCCACAGTGCACTGCTCCCCTACTGCCCCAACGGCTCCTGGCCTTTCCTTAACCCTGTGCACAGACAGTGCTACAAGGAGGATGGCAGTTCCAAGAGCCCTGACTGCCCTGTGTGCAGCCGCTCCCTAAACAAGCTGGCTCAGCCCCTGCCCATGGCCCACTGCGCCAACTCCCGCCTGGTCTGCAAGATCTCTGGTGACGTGATGAACGAGAACAACCCGCCCATGATGCTGCCCAACGGCTACGTCTACGGCTACAACGTGAGGGGGCAGGGGGGCTGTGTGCAGGAGGGATCTGGGTGAGGGGCAGGGACCCCAGCCGAACATGCTCAGCTGATAGGTGTCTGTGATAGGCACGCTTTGAGGAAGTGAGGTTGCAGGATGAGGGGCCAATTCCCTGAAGGTTTGTCCCGTGGATGTCCCTGGAAATCCTAGTGGATGCTGCACTGCCCTCATGTAGTCCTCATCTTATTTTTCAGTCTTTGCTTTCGATCCGTCAAGATGATAAAGTTGTTTGCCCGAGAACCAAAGAAGTCTTCCACTTCTCACAGGCCGAGAAGGTGTACATCATGTAGACCCGTGCTGACAAGTGTGCACCGTGGACCGCACCCTCCTCCTGTCCCTGACCCCAGCCTGCCTCGGCGTTTCTGTTTCTTGCGACCAAAGATGAGTGAGCAACAACAAATACTCTTAGGGAGAGAGGAAGTGAGATTTGATAAGCTTGTAATTGAAAACAACGTTTTGATCCGTAGGATTTTGTAACATACGTCAGCTCTTTGATGCTTCCGCGAGTTACTGCACCTCTCAGAGGAGCCTTCTCTACAGACTGACCCGAACAGTGAGGGAACTCTAGAACCTCTCAGAAACAGGAGTGACCTCCCCGTGCTTCTGTCTCCTCCACTTGGGATGGGGAGACTCCCGGGAGCTTGAGGAATGGGCTGGTCCTTTCCCGAGTGCTGGCCGTGGCCGGGTTGAGGATTCAGGTGCAGCACATGGGGCCTTTCCTGACTTCTCCCCAGAGCTATGTGCCACGGGGGTCACCGGGGTGCGGCGTCCTGGCCAGGCCCTGTGTGCAGTTTCGGGGTCTTGTCCTCTCTGCACCGCCTTACTTCCTGCTTCGAGAATGTATCATGTGGAAATCCACTGGACCGCGTTTCTGCAGAGGCCTTGCTGATGGCGTGGTAACCCTAGAGTCTCAATGCTATTCCGAAGTACTGTGGGGTTTCAGACACACAAACCTATAGGTCACACACACACATTGTAGAGGTTTGTATCTAGCGCTTATTTTTGCATGTTGATGTTGATTAGCTAATAAACTGTAAATGTAAAACGTGTTAATAAAACGGCTTTCTATTTCTCATTTCTGTCTGAAGCATTTTCTCAGCCCAGGGTCTTGTCCACTCCCCTGCTAGTGGAGGCTGGGCAGCCGCACAGGGCTGGCTTAGGGGCAGCTTGCTGTTCTGGCCTGGAGGGGCTGCCTGGGGCAGTAGCATCGTGCGGCTCCCACCGGGCCAGCTGGCGTCCTGCGTGGGGGCAGAGATCCAGGCTGGTGGGTTCTGAGAGCAACTCCTGTTAGCTCTGAAGGCCAGG
Source organism: Capromys pilorides (assembly GCA_004027915.1). Taxonomy (NCBI): domain Eukaryota; kingdom Metazoa; phylum Chordata; class Mammalia; order Rodentia; family Capromyidae; genus Capromys; species Capromys pilorides. The sequence continues at coordinate 7,792 of PVKN010000847.1, forward strand.
GAGATAGCTCAGTGGCATAAGTGCCTGCCTAGCAAGCGCAAGGTCCCACGTTTGATCCCTGGAATTGTAAAAATAAATAAGCCTTTCCTGTTAGCTCTGGCCCAGGCTCCCAGTACCTCTGTGCCCAACGTCTTGCGGATAAGGGCTGAGGCTGTGGACACCGGTGAGTGGGTCCAGGGTCCGGCGCCGCGTGCAGCAACTGCTCTGCCACCCTTCACTCAGCCCGCTCCTGTTCCGTGGCTGCCTCGCCCAGCTCCAGGGCCCTGAGACAGCTGCTGTGGCCGCCCAGCTCCCACTACAGCAAGTCACGTGCCGACCTTTTCAGGTGCCAGCCCTTTCACGCTCTGGAAGGGGCAGAGCCCTGGGGCTACTGCTCACCTCTGCCGCTTGTGGCACTGTGCTCCACTTTAGGGAGCCCAGATCCCCATGCAGCACACTGGCCGCACTGCACTCGCAGGCCTCTCTGCCCTCCGTGGGGCCTGTGACAGCATCCAGGAGTGAGCAGTGGCCCCAGCAGTGCCCTTCTGTGCCAGGGCCCAGGGAGCTTCCAGGTGCAGTGCTCCCCACTCTGTGCCAGGGTGGCACTGCTGGCCCACCAGGCTGTTCTGCCCCCCCCACACCCCCTAGTCCTTTTCTAGCCAGCTCTCATGGGCCCCGTGGCTCCTCTTCCTGTCAGCACAGTCCCCTGGTACGTGGGTGGGTAGCTGTCCCTCGGGGGATAGCACAAGCCTCGCTTGCTCGATGCATACTTGGCAGCACTGTGTAGAGATGCAGGGCATAGCCCTAGCTGGCAGGGGCTGCCAGCTTGCAGAGCACCCACCAGCTGCCTGGACCAGGACCAGCACTGCAGTTTTCTGCTCAACGTCCAGTAGGCCTTGTTGGTTAACTTTTTTTAATTGAGTTTAAAATTACATACATTAAAAAGACACAAACTGCAGTTTTCGTATCTGACTTGAGTCTAACTTTTTTTTTTTTTTTTTGAGATAGGATCTCAGTAGTTCAGGCTGAGCTTGAACTTGTGGCAATCCTACCTCAGCCTCCCAAGTACTGGGGTGACAGGCTTGTGCCGCAATAGCCAGGTATAATATATTTTTTAAAAAAACATTTATTTGGTACAGAGTCCCGCTACACAATTCGGACTCAGTGGTCCTCCTATGTTAGCCTGCCTAGCCCTGGGATTATAGGTGTGTGCCACCATGCCCAGTTTCAGTGGCTGATACAGTGCACCCAGGGTTCCCGGGCCAGCATGGCACGCTGTACTGGGGACCAAACCTGGTCCTAGACCGCTGAGCTATCTCCCCAGCCCATGACACACTCTTTTTATAAATCACATATCCTTAGTTCCTTTTTCTTTTGTTTTTGACAAGGGTTTTGCTAAGTTGCCCAGGCTGACCTTAAACTTTCAGTCCTCCCAGCTTGGCCTCCTTTGACAAACACAGAAGACCTTACGTGATGCAATTTCCTTTGCGTATTGCTCTCACGGGCCTGTGGCTCTTCTTCCTGCCAGCATGGCAGGTTGCATGCAGCAGCAGCAACAGCAGCACGAATCCATGTTTATATAGACCGTGATTCTCACACTTCTTGATGGACATCTGCGTCAGTTACTCCCAGTTTGGGGCTACAGGTGAACTAAAGGCGCTGTGACTTGTTGACAAATCTTTTTCGTGGGTGTTATTTTCATGTCTCTAGAAAGAATCTTCAGGAAGTAGAACTGCTGAGACATGACGCTGTCTGCTCATATTAAAACCTCCACGGCTGCTGGGTGTGGTAGCACATACCTACAGTCCCAACACTCAGGAGGCTGAGGTAGGAGGACTGCTGTGAATCTGAGGCCTGTTGGGTTACACAGTGAGTTCAAGGCCAGCAGGAATGGCATAGTGAGACTTTGTCTCAAAAACAAAACCTCCTGGGGTAGCTTGTCCTGATCCATGTCTGCATGTGCCCGGTGCTCCATGTTTGCCAACATCGGGTGGGGTCGCTCTGCCCCGTGGGCTTGCTCCTGTTTTCCCAGGGGCTGTGCCTGCTTCTTCTGATTACTAACAAGGGCCTCTTTGCTCAAGCTGCCTGTTGGCCAGAAGTCTAGCCAAACCTTTGCAATGTTGGGTACACCGCTTGTACTGGTTTTAGAAGTTCTTTCCCTATTCCTGAAGTATTTTGTCAGATGTAGAACTGACACTATTAACAATGTCAGTAATCGAACTTGTTTTAACTGAGATCTGCGTTCCACATAAATTTTAAAATCAGCTTATATTGAAAATTTTAAAGGCAAGCTGGGACTTTAACTGGAATTGCAATGGATCTGTGGGTTTGCTTGGCAACTGCATTGCTTGCTCAGGCTGTGTAAGAACAGCACAGCCTGAATGGCTTCAAGAGCAGAGCCTAGTCAGACCCGGTGGTTGAGGCAGGAGCATAAAGGCCAGCCTGGGCTTCATAGTGAGACCTTGTCTCAAACAGAAATGACAAGTTTATTTTCCCATGGCTCTACAGGAGGTGCAGACAGGCCTGGTTCTGGTGCGGCCTCTTGCCAGCTTATAGCGGCCACTGGTCACCATCCCCCCATGTCCTCGCAGTCCTTCCTGTGTGTCTTCCTCTCCTAAGGCCCCCGCTCTAGCCCATTAGGGCCCTGGGCTCATCACCTTCTTGCCTTTTCTGCCTCTTCAGAGGCCTCTGCAAATGCAGTCACGCTGGAGCCTTCAGTATATGAATCTGAGGGAATGTAGTTCAGTCCACAGCAGAAACTTAAAAATCTTACAATATTGAGTCTTGCATCCCATGAATATGTCTCTATGAATAGAATCAACCTTTCATCTCAGTTTTATAGTTTTTAGTATACATATTTTGTTAATTTAACTCTATGTCATGAGGTTTAATGTTATTATAGATACTTTTAATCTACCCTTCCCATTATCCATTGGTAGTCTGAAGACAAACAATTGGTGTTTGTAGCTGATCCGCTTATCCTATGTGTCTTAGTTATTCTTTTCTCGTTGCTGGGACAAATATTGACACTCAAAATGAAGGAGGAAAGGTTTACTGAGCTCACAGTCAGCGGAGGTTTCATAGTTTAAAACAGCCTGAATTACATAGCAAGACCTTGGAGTCCTATTTGCTCAGAAGAGAGGGTCAACGTCTTTGTCTTCTCCAAACATCTCTCTGCCTAAGGTAGCCTCAATCGCAAACACCAATGCCCCGTGCTACAGGGCTTGACAGAGAGGCTGGGGTGCGCAGTGCCCGGGGTGACTCGCTCCACACCGCAGAGAGACCACAGGCCTGGGAGGAGGGTGCAGAGCACATGCTGTCAGTTTAATGGTTCGAGTCTCTCTGGCCCCACCCCTCAAGCCACACATGAAGCACTGGGGGAACAAACGTACACAAGCCACGACACTGTGCCAGCCTTCTTCGATGGCCATGGCAAGCTTTTGCAGTTCGCCATGGCCTGGATTCCCCCTCCCTCCGAGTGCCCACCTTTACTCTTCCTCTGCCATGGGCGCTGGGGCTCCAGCAGTGTTGAGCGCATGGTGGGAGTGGAGGCTCCGGTCCAGCAGGAGACAATGAAGTCTTGCACAGTTAAGTGTGACCATTGCTGCGGGGTTTCTGTAAATGTCCTTTATCAGGCTGAGGGAGCTCCACTTTCATTTCCTAAGAGTTATGACCACGAGTGGATGTTGAATTTTGTCAAAATGCTTTTTTTTCCACGTGATAAAATTATCATGATGCTTCTCCTTTATGCTGTTGCAAGTCACTAACCTTGGCATTGCCAAGATAAATCCCACATACGTACATTTAGGACAGTGTCTACACACGGCTGGATTTGGCCTTCTAGGATTTTGCTAGGGATGTTTTGTTGCAACTATGTTCAACCTGGGAGAGATTTTGGCTCAGAAGTTCGGTGGATCCAGCGCATGGTCAGCTGATTCCAAGGCAGAAGCAACATGCAGACTGTCATAGTGGAGGTGAGCAGCTCACCACAGGTGGCCAGGAAGAGGGAGAGTGGGGAGCAGCTGGGGAGGAGAACGCATTCTTTCAGGTCACATCCCAGTGACCCGCCTCCTCCAACCAGGCCTCACCTCAGAAAGTGAAGTTCTGGGAGGACATTCTAGACTTAAATCACAGCAACCACATCAAAGCATAGTGATCTGCATGTATTAACATTTCTATCCTCTGTCCTTTGGATTCTTATTTATTTATTTATTTATTTATTTATTTATTTATTTGATGCAGGGTCTCGCTATGCAGCTTAGCCTCATAGTGATCCTCCTGTCTCTGCCTCCCCAGCACTGGGATTACACATGTGCACCACCATGCCCAGTTTTTGTGTCCAGCACAGCCTGTGTTACCACTGACCTAACCCAGGTCCTTACCCTTGAAAGGCAGGTGCTTAGATCGCCGAGCTATCTCCCCAGTTCTCACTCTGTCCTTCGGGATTCTGTGGTCATTATTTTTTCTACATGTTACATACCCTAGAATCCATGTTTTGCAGCCAGTAATCTAGAAAAGAAAGTTGAAATGACATATATTACCCAGCTACAGCATTTCCAGGGCTCTTCCTTTCTTCATGGAATAAAATAAGGATCCTAGCTGTGGGCGAGCAGACCCTGGGAGTGGAAAAGAGAACAGAGCCATGTTGTGGGAAGCACTAAGGCAGGGTAGGGTGTTGCAGAAATCAGAACGAGGAACTGAAAAGAGTGTGAGTTCTCCTATGGGAGCAAGCGTAGGAGACTTCGGAGTAGAGCAGGTCCCAAGACCCCACCCCCACCCCCAGGGAGAGCTGCTGGCGGCTCCGGAGCCTAGGGCTAGGAGCCACGGATCTGACACCAGTCTCTCAAGGTCACTGGCTGTTGTAGAGTGTGCTAGAGAG
>PVKN010000847.1:12749-62556 GCA_004027915.1 Capromys pilorides
TGTCGCTGCAGGGGGCGAGTGACCTGTCGCTGAAGGAGGGGATGCACCTACACGCACTGACGCCCACGGTAACATGACCTTGTGGGGAGCAGGCACCCTGGGTGCCCTCTCTCCTCGCAGATCGCACTCTGAAGACAACCTCCTGGGGACAATCCAGCCGGGTTGCTGGGGCTATGGTCGGCACCCCTTAAAGACCTGCTCGCCACAGCCTGCTGCTAGCTCCCACCTCAGCCACCTTGGAGATGGTGCAGGGGACTGCGAGCTTTCAGATGGTCGTGGGAATAAGGCCCAGGTCGTGCCAACCACCGGTGTTCCAGGTGGCCCAGCAGCCCGCTCACTAGCTCCGCGTCAGCTCACTGCGTCTGCACCAGCGGCTCCTTTAAAGACTTGCTGCGCCCTCCTACCTCCTTTTTCTCGCGCGCCAGACCCCTCCGGCCGCCCCGCCCTCTCCCAAAGCGTGCTACGTCACCCCGCAGAACTCCACCTCGCTGTCAGGCCTGCGCCTCCAAGCCATTGGCTGTCCAGCTTGGGGCACGTGACGGGAGGTTGGCTGGGCCTGCACTGGAAGGGGCGGGGCTGGGCGCCCGGGAGGTGCGAAGGCGCCCTGGTGCCGACTGCTCCACGCGCCGCCGAGCAAGAGCGAACCAATGGGCGCTGAGCATTGCGACCAGCCGGTGCCGCCCTACCGGAAGGGGCGGGACTAGCGAGCGGCCCCGAGGTGCGGTAGGTTCCTCCTAGACGGCGCCGCTGGGAGGCGTCTTCGTGGCCTGCCTCGGTTTCCCGCAGGCGATGGCGGGGTCGGAGCGTCCGATGTCCCCGGGGCAGAGCTTCTGCCTTTGGGTTTGGGCTGGACGGTGACCTCAGGGCCCGCCGCGCGTCTCCGTCGCCTGCTCAGCCCTCTGGTCCCTGGCAGTGGCCACCGCTGTCCCGGCGCTCACACGTCTCACCTTTGGAACTTCCTGGTTACACGGAAAGCTTTTGCTGGACTCGCCCCGTAGCCCCTTGGTTGCTCATGTTTCCCAGAGTCGCTCCACTTGGCAGGGGCGTAGGGACCCCAGTGTCAGGCGCCTCCCGCAGTGTCCGGTACGGAGGGGAGCTCAGAAAACAGTGAAGAACAGGCTGGCGATTACGGGTCTCTGCTCCCTGTTCCTAGATATGGATCAGAAACTTCCCCAGCTGGTGGAAGAGCTCACCACTTCAGGAGAACCTCAGCCGAATCCTGAGAAAATGAAAGAGCTGAAGAAGATCTGCAAGTATGTCTGTAGGGCCAGCGTTTTGTGGTGCAAGCTGGCAAGGTGGAGCCCTGGCGTCTTAGAGATGGCGGGCCTCCCAGCAGTCCAGCACCCCTCTGCTATTTCTGTGTCCCTGCCTGCCTCCACCTAGACAGAACCACACAGGAGAGGCCCAGACAGTTTCCCCAGCCCGGCAGAGCCATGACTCTGGGCAGGTGTTTGGGTCGGGGGAAGACACAGGCTCTCCTCTGGCTACTTCTTGCCTGACTCACCTGCATAGATGAATGGGTAAATGTATGTTGTTGGAACATGGCAAGAACTTCATGGTGCAATGATTGCTTTATTCCCCACCCCCCGCAACCCCCGGGGCCCTGGGAATTGAACCCAGGGCCACAAACATGCTAGCCAAGCACTGTACCACTGAACCATATTTTTAGCACATAAACTTTATACACTGCCCCCCTCCCCCGTGCTTATGAGAATAGCGCCCCCAAGGAAATACCTGTGGGGATCCTGCTGTGCCTTTCTCCCAGGTGCTCAAACATGAACCTAGGATTACTTATTATAGTGTTATTTATAAAGCAAAAGAAACTGAGTGATTAATTAAAAAAAAAAAAAAAAAAAAAGAAACTGCAGGTCAGACCAAGTTTTGCTTGACACCTAAGAAAACCTCTAAATCTGGTTCACACTGGGGTGCAGCTGGGAAGAGGGACCCTGAGATAGCTCTGGGGGCTATCCTGTCACTTTACAGCAAGGAGGCCAGGGCTAGGTTCCCACCTGAGGCCTGTTCGTTAAAGGGCAGCTGGTGATAGAGGGCTGCACCTCTGTGGGGGCCGTGTTGCAACCGCACAGCTCTGAAGGCAGCTATGGGTGATGCGTACAGAGGTGGACTGTATTCCAGTGGGGGGAAAATTTTATGTATTTAGTACAGGGTCTCACTGCACAGATCGGACTCGTAGTGATCCTCCTGTTTTCAGCCTTCCAAGTGCTGGGATTATAGGCGTGCACCACCAGGCGCGGTCTTAATTACTGTCTCAGTGTGCCCTGGGAGCGGGGCCGGCACGGCACACCAGGGATCCGACCACAGTCCCTGTGCCTGCCTAAGCAGGCGTTTTAGTCCACTGAGCCATCTGGCCAGCCCTCCAGTGAGAATATGGACAGCCACTGATGTTTGAATCATAAGTTTTATATGTTAAATGCTCTCACATGTATCAAATTGTAGGGGAGTTTCTGAGAATCAAACTGAGAGCCTTACACGTGCTCTGCCACTCACGTACACTCACAGCTGTTCAGCCCTTAAGAATGTAGAGGGTAGGGGGCTGGGGAGATAGCTCTGTGGCACAAGTGCCTGCCTGACAAGTGCAAGGTCGTGAGTTCGAACCCTGCTCCCACCAAAAAAAAAAAAAAGAATGTAGAGGGTGTTCTTGGCTGTGGGCCAGACAGAAGTAGGCCGTGTGGTGGCTGCATTTGGTGCTTGGTGGTGTACTAACCCAGTTCCCAAAGGGGAAGGCACAGCTTGGGCCTCAGCTGCAGTCCCTACCAGGTGTGAAACAATGTCCCCACACAAGGAGCATAGGCCGGCCTGAGCCTTAAGTGCTAGGCATTTGGATCAGGCTGACTTGTAACCTCAGGTCTTCAGAGGAGCAGCTCAGCCATGCCTATCGCCTGCTGATGACCCAGCTGAGTCAGGACCACGCCGAGATCCGCCTCTCTGCTTTCCAAATTGTGGATGAGCTCTTCACCAGGTCTCACCAGTTCAGGGTGCTGCTCGTTTCCGACTTCCAGGAATTTCTGGAGCTCACGCTTGGGACGGACCATGGGCAGCCCCTGCCTCCCCCCAAAGAGGCAGCCCAGAGGCTGAAGCAGGCCGCCATGCGCACTGTGGAAGGCTGGAATCAGCGCTTCGGTGAGGCCTATAAGAAGCTAGCCTTGGGCTACCACTTCCTGAGACACACCAAAAAGGCAAGTGGGCTTGCGTGGTGCTGCCTGGTTCCCGGGGCTGGATGGAGTGAGCCCGGAAGGAGTGGAGGATTCCCCAGGCCGGGTGGGTGAGGCTGCGTGGCCTGGGCACTTGGATTGCCTTGGATTGAGGGACAGAGCAGCTACAAGGTGCCAGCTGCATACGTGCTTCATCCTGGGATGGTTGCTGCCCTGCTCCTGTGCTTCAAGTCCCCTCAGAACCCGCTGTGGACTCCAGCTGTCCTGGGAGTGATGAGGCTATCTGGGGTCACTCTTGTGTCTCAACAGCCCCATTGCTGTCCAGAGTCTGCCATGCCTCTGCCACAGGCAAATGGCTTGGCCTTGGCCAGCAGGGTGCCACCTCTCAGGCTCCTTCCTGGTGGTGCCCAGGCCCCTGGTCCACTTGCACTTGGCTGCCTGTTGACTGCTAGATGAGGGAGTGCCCTGTCTTCCTACCTGTGTCCCCCTGTGGCTGACGTAGCTGAAGTACTTTTTTTTTGTCTGTTATCTTGAGACAGGTTCTCACTGCGTTGCCTAGGCAGGCCTTGAACTCTCCTGGGCTTAATCAGTCTTGCTTCCTCCTGAATAGCCCGGAGGACAGGTGTGCCACCATGCTTGGCTAGGGGTCGGAAGGCTTTTTTATACCCCAACCTCCTGTGCGGAGGATTGAACCTAGGGCTTTCGCACTGAGCTACATTTTCAGCTCTTTTTACGTTCTTTTGTTTCAAGGTAGGGTCTTGCTAAGTGGCCGAGGCTGGGCTTTAACCTGTAGGCCTCCTGCTCCTGCCGCCCAGTGCCAGGAGATCACCTGTGCCACCATATCTGGCGGGGTTTTTTCATCTTAAATTTCAGGTGGCAAACATTTAAGACCAAGAAGCAAGGTGAAGTGTTTAAACCCCATGGATGAGCAAGCCGGGGGCCCTGGCGCACACTGCCTGCTTAGGGTCTGTGTGTGTGTGTGTGTGTGCCTGTGCTGAGCAGTCCCCACCTTTGTTGTCCATTTCTCAGGTGGACTTTCAGGATATGAACGCCAGGACTTTGGCAGAAAGAAAGCGGGAAGAGCAGAAGCAGAAGCACTTGGATAGAATCTACAGAGAGAGAGCCGAGCAGGCCACAAGGGAGATGGAAGGTAAGTTCCCAGGCTGGGCTGAGCTTCTGTTCTGCTGACCTCAGCCTCAGAGCCCTGGGGCCAGCACACCGGACAGGGATTTGGGCTGGGCTGTACCTCTGCAGGCTGCCTTGGCCGCCTGTCCTCTAGGCAGGCTTTCCCTGTGGTCATTGCTGTGAGGGCCTGTGGGGAGGCTGGTCCAGGCTGGTCTCCCTGAGTGCCTGCTGAACCCTCACCCTCACTGCATGGCCCCACTTGCCCTGCCCGTGCCCTCCCCAAAGTTCCCCCAGTACTTCCTGGCAGGCAGTCCTGATTCCGATTACAAGCAGGGTACAGAGGCCTAGGGGTTCAGTGCTTATCTGCAGCACACCCCAAGAGGAGCATGTCTGCATTTACCCTGCAGCTACCAGTCCCCACAGGCATCCCCGCAGCTGCCCTGTGGCAGCCCAGGCCTTGGGGGCCCTTGAATGGAGACTGTGTCTAAGGGTGGGGAGGCTGTGTGGAGGGAAGGGGCACAGGTCGTGCTGGCACTGACTGCAGTGTGGACTGGGGCGCGGGTCATCCCTGGCTTAGGTTTGTCCTGCGGTGGCAGTGACCTGTGCTTCCATAGCTTCTAGAATCATCCTCAGCCCCAGCTAGCAGCCAGTGGCCAGCCCTCAGGGTGCTGGCTTCCCCTTGGAAAGAAACCCCTTGCTTGTCTGCAGCTGGACGATGTCCTTGAAGCAAACAGGCCTGGTGTTTTGGGCTGCGTTCCCTTTTGCTCTTAATCCGAGGCTCCATTTCTCTGCAGAAATGTCTGAGGAGATCAGCTGCTGTCTGACAGAGGTGGAGAACTGCTTCAAGCTGCTAGTGCCCTTGGACCTCGGCCCAAGCCCCAGTGCATCTGCAGGGGAGGTCTCTCATGCCTCAGGCCCTGGATGGGCTGGCCCTGGCTTGTCTCGTGGCTCTAACCCCTGGGATGAGGAACAGCCATGCTGCAGCAAAGACCTGCCCGCCTCTGCACACCACCCAGGAGCTGCTGGCAGTGGAGAGGAGCTGCCTCAGATAGTGCTGGGGGATCCCTCAGAGGATGAGGGTGAGGACAGTGACCTGGAGGAGTTTGTGCGGAGCCATGGGCTTGGCTCACACAAGTACACACTGGCTGTGGAGCTGTCCTCAGGTAAGGGACCCCTGTGCTGCCCAATCCTCCAGCCCCATCCTGCTGGGGTCCTGTGCTGAGCAGAGCCCAGGCTTATGAGTGGCACCCCAGGTATTTCATTCTCAGATGTTTTCTCCATGGCTGTGAGTGTCTCTGCCTCCTGCAGTCCAAGCAAGCGAAGCTACAACTGGCCAGGGAGCTCTGGGCAGGGGTTCTGCCTGCCTCACCTGGGAGGAGAGAGTGATGACATGATTGCCTGCTGTTTACAGCGATGGGGTGACTTAGTCACATGTTGCTGCCTTAGGGTCTGCGGCTTTGAGTCACCACCGTCCTTGGATGGGCTGCCCTGTTGGGAGCTGGTGGAGCAGCCTCCCTCCCCAGGGCAAAGCTGCCAGGTGGCTGCCACAGGGGCCCACAGGGCCCAGGCTTGGCTGTGGCATCAGGAGAGAGGTTGCCTTCCTACAGGCAGCCTCACCGTGGGAGCTCACGGCCCCTCCTCGATGCTGAGTCCATGGTGAGGACGCTGCCACAGCAGCCACGTGCAGGCTGGAGTCTCTGCCTGAGGAGGGACCGAGTGGCGGTTTAGGCCCTGCTAAGGGCAGGGCCAGCCTAAGTGTGGGATGGGCACTTCCAACACCGTGTCTGTGTGGAGCTCCCACCCCAGGCCCTGCAAACCTCCCTCGCATGGGTGCGGATGGGAGTAGCTAGGCACCTCGTGGATTTCCTAGGCTGTAACAGCCTTTGCTGTGTAGTTGGCCTCAGGGACCTCTTGACTCTGTCTCTTCCAGACAGTCTGAAGGTACAGGAAAACGAGGACAACCTCGCTGTCCTCCACGCTGCCCGAGATGCACTTAAGCTGATCCAAAACAAGTTCCTTCCGGCCGTGAGCTCCTGGGTGCAGGTGAGGAAGGCTCCTGACCCCTGGTATCTCCAAAAGCCAAGAGCCAAGGGTGTGACTTGGAAGGCTGCAGGACAAAAGGAGACTGTGTAGAAAGGCCAGACACGAGGCTTGTCAGCAGGGGAGCGTGGGCCCAGGCTATGAGCTGCTGCCCCCCAGGGGCCCTCTGTCCCTTCCTCGGGGCCTGGTGTGGAGACTAGCTTCCTGAGCTGTGTGGGCCCTTGTGACTCCCTGGCTTTGCAGCGATTTACCCGGGTGACAGCCCACGGTGGACACCTCAAGCATGCCATTGACCTGAAGACAGAATTGGAGCTCGTGCTGCAGAAGTGCAGGGAACTCAACATCGAGGCTGACAGTGGGCAGTGCCAGGTCAGAGTGGGCCAGGGTGGTGGCGGTCTGGGTATGAGCTTACTCCTGCATAGGCAGGGGCAGCTGGGGCTCCAGAAGACACATTCCTTTTTCGCCTAGTGTTCATGCATGCTGTAGTAGGAGCTCCAGACAGCCTTGCTCAGGTAGAGGGGCATAGGGGAAGGCGCCCCCAGCGTGCACTGCCTGGGAGTCACTTGCACCACTGCGGATGATGTCCCTGCTGCCAGCGCTCTGTTATCCCATGTGTGGCCAAGCACCCTGGGTGGGACGGCAGCTCCAGGGAGCCCAGAAAGGCAGCTGCACCTCTCAGCAGTGAGGTGGGTTTCCTGGGGGACTGCCAGCCAATGTCTTTTGGACATCACGGTCAGCCAGAGCAGAGGCCCGGGCGGAGCGTGGGTACTTCAGTCTCAGGACATACTGAAGTACGTACTCTCTGGCACGGGTACCTGGTGACTGCTGCCGTAGGATTGTGGGCAGTGGACACACTGGCAGCTGTGGGGCAAAAGGCACCACTGCACCAGGACCAGTGCTGGTCATGTGGTGTGTTCTCCACTCCCCCAGTGGTGCTGGGTCCCATGCAGATTTTCTTAGCAGCCCTCAGGGATGGGCTCACTTAGCGCTGTTCGACTTTGAGAAATCACAGAGGGGGCCCTCAAGCCCAGCCTCTTGGCCCTGTGTCGGCTCTCATCTGCTTTCAGGACTGAGGACACACCCCAATAACCACCACTTGGGAGCCCAGACCCAGGCCAAGTCGAGTGTGCTGGCCCTGCCTCTGTACTTTTCAAGGTTACTTTCAGATGGAAACAGCACTGTTCTGTTCTGTTTGTTTGTTTGTTTGTTTGTTTTATTTTTGTAGTACCAGGGATCAAACTCAGGACCTTGCACTTGCCAGGCAGATGCTTAAGCCATTGAGCCAGCTCTCTGACCCTGAGCACTGTTCTTTGCTGAGGAAAAAGGTCACATTTGAAGCCACCCAGTGGCCCAGCCTAGCACTCAGAGAGGGCACCACCCTGTCCAGCACTCAGGGACCTGCCTGATGGCACATGGGCAGTGCCCCCAGGGCAAGTGGTACAGTCCTAGCTTGGAACCCAGAAAGGTCCCTCCTGAGCGTGGCTTGCAGACCTCCACCCCGGCCAGCAGAGGGCGGCTTTGCTCCTCCCTTAAACTTGCAAATCTAAGCACTGAGGACTGGGGAACTCAGGCTGCATGCAGCAGAATGTACAGGCCATTTTGTGAGGGCTCCACGGTGCCTTCTACTTACTGATGCAGAAAATGAGCCTGTGAATTCCTCGCATGGTGCTGAGTGATATCTTAATGTGGAGGAAGATGGTTGCTCTGGTGGGCAGGTCAGCAGCTAGGATGCCTAAGGTAGTTAGAGTGGCAAGGCTGGCTTTGGTGCTGGAGTGCTGGGGTCTCTTTCCTGATGCCTCTGGGCCAGCCTGTGATGTGGCCTTGTGGTGCTGAGGTGCTTTCTCCTATCAGGGCTGGGCCAGGTTAGGCTTCTGTGCACAGCGGTCACATTTTTAGTGGCCTGGCCATGGCAGCTAGTGTTCCAGGGCATGGTCCCAGGGACTTGGGGGCCACAGAGTAGCCCAGTATGCTCTTCACAAGCCTAGCTGCAGCCAGCAGTAGAGCAGACCTCCATCTTCCTGGCCAGGCCCCAGGCCAGCTGGACCAGCACCTAAGACTATACTGGGTCCCCAAGAGTATGGCACACTGAAGTTCTGTGTGGTGGCTCCTGTCCATAGCTCCACGCCATCCGCTGGGAACTGGGCCTTGTGCCGTGCTTTCTGGTCTCCTTGACTACTGGCCCAGGGCCCACTGGCTGCCCCCTTGCCCCTCAGCGTCAGCTTCCTGCTGCTGTGCCCAGTCAGTAGCAGGGCTGGGTGTGCCAGCTGCATTGTTCCATCAGGTCTAGGCTGTTGCCAAGCTCTTACAGGACATGGACCCAGTGGTGTCAGATCTGGCCCCACTGGACCCATCACCACAGTCTGGTGTGCAGCCCCAAGCTGGTGCAGTGTCCAAGACCCGCTCCTGTGCCTGAAGCCCTGCTGCGCCTGCTGGCCCTGCCTCAACCCTGAGCACTGTCCTCACTCCCGTATTGGAGTGGAGCCTGTTTAGCTTGGCCTGACCACGCTTTGGCCTAGCTGTGGGGCCTGCAGCCCCTCCCAACATGCTGCTGGCCTGCAGGATCTCGCAGGGCCACTGTGCAGGGCATGAGCTGCCGCTCTCCTGAGTGTGCAGGACTGGCTGAGTCACAGCATCTGAGAAGGCAGGCAGCACCTGCCCTGTTGTCACCAGGAAGACTGATTTAACAAGAGGCAGCGCTCCAGAATCCTCGGGGAGTTTGCTTCCCACTGCTAGAGCAGGGAGCTGCCTGCAGATGAGGTGATTGGCGGCTGTGGCGGAGAGCGGCAGCGCAGGCTCAGGTGAGCGCCGCTGCTTCCCAGAATAGACTCCGTATCTGCCTATCTCCTGCAGCTCTGCTTGCTCCAGGCATGTGCAGGGGCCACATTCCATCTGCAGTGGGCTGTGTAGGCCAGTTGGGGCCAGCTAATGAGTGGCTGTGCTAATTAGAGCTGTTTTAATTAGAAATTATGAACAAGGTGTTGTTGGCTAATTTTCTAATAAAATTTACGGAGGGTTTCAAGCGCTTCCTCGGTGCTCCCCACGTAGCGGGGGATGAGCGTCGTTAACCGTGTGTAGGACAGGTTGAGTGGGCAGCGCTAATTCAATAATGCATGGTTTAAATATTTATTTTAGAACTTCTAACAAATGGGTACGAGACCGAAACACATTTGATGCTACCCATTACAGCCCCGAGTGGCCAGCAGTGGCACTGGGGTGCTCCCTCTGCCTCCACAGCCCTGGGGATGCGCCGCAGGGTGTCCCCCGGGTTCCCTTTCTCGTCTATTGTAGCTGTTCCTACATAATATCGTTTTCTTTTTGACATAGATGTTCTGTCTTCAGAAAATACTTGAGCCGGTTTAAATATGTTTAAGTGTTTGTTTTATAGAGTGTCTCTGTGTCAGCTCCATTGGAGGCCAGCTGAGGATAAATCTGAGCTGGATCAATGTGGAGGGTCATTGGGTAGATTTAGTTTCTACCTGACTCGGTTACATGCGGGCTGGAGTAACCCAGGGCTGCCTCATTCGTTAAACTGATAAAAATCCTTTGAAAACTTTTAAATTGCTTGTCTTTTAATTATGTAGCTCAGATCACCAGTTATTTTGCATTGTGTAATTAACAAAATACTAATTTCCCACCGGCTGGGAGGAGAAGGCAGCACTGGAGGCAGCAGCCTTCCCTCTCGCTCTGTTGCAGGCTGCTGTCCTCACAGCGTCTCTGCACACAGGTCCCCTCTCTGTGCATGTGGTCGTGGTGCCGAGTGGAAGCCGCTGTGTGCAGGGCTCCACCTGCCTCAGAACAGCGCCAGTGTGCTGCACACCAGCCAGCCCTGGCCTGGCCTGTGCTGCTGGAGGAGCCCTGGCTGCCTGGCCTCCTGTAGGTGAAAAGGACAGAAGCAGAAACCCTGGGGAGTGAAATGTTGAACCCGTCAGGCACATGCAGGGGAAGGCAGGGAAACTAAATCAGCCTTGCTGGGAAGCCTTGTGCTGCAGCAGGGCCGGTAAACAACCTTCCTGGGAGCTGCGGCCCTCTTCATCACACTGAAGGCCGAGCTGTGCGCCGCCGCCTGGCATCTTGCTAGGAGGCTGGGGGAGGGTTGCAGGCACCATCCCTGGAGGTCAGGCTGTGAGGACTGGGAGAGCATCGTAGGCCTGGCCCAGCCCGTGCCGGCCACTGTCACCCTTACCCCTGGGCACTCCCTGTTCGTGGTTTGCATCTGCATTGGTTATCAGCACTTCCATAGTTACCCTCTAATTCTGGCAGCAGCCCCAGCTGCAGACTAGGGCAGGCTGTCTCTATGCCTATCTTACAGACTGGGAGGCCTGTGTGAGCTTGGCCTCTGCAGCCTGGCAGGAATGCCACCTGGTGTCTGCCCCCATGCTTCCAGTGTCAAGGCACGGCAGAGCATGCTCTCTTGCTCCCTGGAGCTGGCCCACTGCTGGGCACTGGCCATGCTCCCCAAGATAGCAGGCTGTAGTGGGTGCCCTGTGCCTCAGGCACGAGGCTTCCCTCCTCACCTGCTGAGGCTCTGTCAGAGCCTGTGGGCGGTCGGAGTTATCAGGCTGGAGGTACCAGTGGCTTTGGGCCAACTGCACACTCCATTGGGTATGATGCTAGTTTGTGTAGGGCTCAGATGACCCCAAGGTGACCTGACTTTCTCTGCACCACTCTTGCCCCACTCTTGGGGAACAGATCTCACTCAGCCTCCCAGCATAGGCCATTCTGGATTGCCTGGGCTCCAGCCTTCAGTGGTTGGCAGTGTGTCCTGCATACCAACTGGCTGGCCCTGGATCCAGACTCACTGCATGTGACCAGGCCAACCGCCTCATTCCCCAGTGGGCTGGACATAGCTCTTGGGTCCCAGCAGCCTGCTGTACATGTAGGCAGCTGTAGGACTGTGCTTCTCTGCTCTGTGGAGTGTCACCATGAGATCTTGGGATGAGTGTAGATTTTATAAAAAGCCATTGCCAAAGATGATGGCTTAGCTCAGTGCAATTTTCAGGTCAGTTGGGAGGTGCGGCAGGCTTGGGGCTGGTTTCTGTCAGGTGTCTGCATCCACATGTCCACGTGGTCAGCAGCACAGCCACCCCATCCTTTTAAGGTGTGTCCCTGGCAGCCCGAGATGCACATGAGATATTGGCCTGGCCAGCAATTTGCACGGCCTTCCAGGGAGGGCATTAGCATATAAATAGCAGATGCAATGACGACCATCACAGCTGAGCACGTTTAATTTTTAGTTTATAAGATAGAATGGGTTTTTAAATGCATAGCCATCAAGCCGCTGAAAGACAAATGCAGCCTGGAACTCACTTGTCTGACGAGGCCTTACATCATTTTTTTTTAAAAGGGAAATAGACACACATAAAACTGAACAAAAGTGATTTCCTGGGTGAAAAGTAATTGAGATTGCACACCCAGTTAATTAGATCGTACAAAATTTATTTAATGGTCCCAGCTGTATCTGCAGGCTGTGGGCTGGGCGGGCGCCTGCTTCCCGGGCACCACGTAGTGCTTCCCTTCCCTTCGCAAATAATTAGCAACCTCACTACCCCTCTTCTGTAAACTGATTGCATTGTATATTTTAGCCATTTTATTGCTTGTTTAATTATGATCGTGGAGACCCATTTTTCTAAATCCTTTTAACTGTGGGTAAGAATCAATTTACGTGAAACCAGCGGTGTCCCCAACGTTGGTGCCAGAGTAAAGGCTGGGGGGGGGGTTGCAGTGGCCGCCTGGGGACAGCTCAAGAGGAAGTCTCCAGTGGGCCCCCAAGGCTCTGACACATGTCCCACCCTCAGGCAGCTGGGGCGTCACCTGTCGACGATGTGGGCGAAGGTGCCCAGGCAGCCTGTGTGTCCTGGGGGCACCTTATCTGCTCCTGCAGGAGGGCTCGCTGTTCCTCTGCCTGGGTGGGCTTGAAGCAGACTGCTCCTGAGAAACGGCGGAGCCCGACTCCCATCCCGAAGCCCTTGGCCTCACCCTAATACCTCTGGTGGGTGTGCAGGCCGAAGCTCCTTCCGGGCCCTCAGGTGTCCAGCCCCCATGCTTAGCCTTGGGGGTGCTGTGGCCTGTGTGCCCCACTCCGGGGCTGGCTTCTATCTGGCCTCATCCATGACCTCGAGAGCAGGTTGCCACCCTTGTGGTTGTGGCCATTCACGCATTACTTGGCACCTTGCACCTGAACCGAAGCCGCTCCTAAGAACCTTCTAGGCTGCAGCTACAGCCTCCGCCTGCGCTCTCTTCACCAGTGTTTCACAAGTGTCCCCGAAGCTGCTGGCTTCCTTGACATCAGCAGTGCCGTGGAGGGACCAGGTGTCCCTGGGAACGTGCAGCCTCCCTGGACACCAGCGGGGAAAAAATCTGAGTGAGCTTAGGGCCAGCATTGGCATCTGAGTAAATTGCAGTTGCTGATGGTAGCGGTGCAGTCTCTGGGTAGTTTTAATGCAAATCCTGGAAGGGGGCAGCTACTGGCTCCACCTGAGAGAAAGCCCAGGGTCTTTTTAGAGCAGAGGCCTACAGAGGGCTGGGCAGCAGCCCCGAGGGAGGGAGCGCAGGCAGTAGCGCCTCATCAGGGCTAATTTAGGAACAAAGAGGAACCCAGGACTTCAAATTGAATCAGAAATAAATGATTTCAGTTGGGGAGAAAGAGGTATAATTCCTAATAGTTAGCTAAGCAGTTGAATATTTTTTAGGAAATGAAAATTTGATAAAAGTCCCTGGCGAAATTCAAGGGTGTAAGCAATAAGCATAATATTTTATGAAAATGACCCCCATATTTAAAACCTGGCACTATATGTTATGCATTGTAGCACCCAGTCCACATCTACCTTTTAGAAAATTAAAACACATAAATTCTGTTTAGTGTGTGAGCCGCTCCGCGCAAGCTGGGAACCGTAATGCCCTAAAACCTTGGGCTGCTCTCCACCTTTCATAAATTCCTGGGTAGATTCTATACAAAAATAATTTTCAGGTCCGTGGCTCATTGTTATTCAAACGTGATTGATCGTCGTCATTTGCTCAGCTCAGGAGTTAAGTGCCCCTGTCATTTCCAAAGAGTATAATTGGGACGTTTCACAGGTCAGCGGTGGAGACAGGCTTCCCTTTTGATCAGTGTTAGACTGATAACAAAAATTACAGTTTCCGATGATTAATGTTTCCCGTGCTTCCCAGATGCACAGCCGTGGGCCGCACCTAAACAAAGTGTATTTGCATCTGATTATGCTCCCAGGCGGGCAGCAGCCTCCAGCAGGGGCATTCGGCCCTGCTTGGCAGGACGAGGCCGCCTCGCCTAGGCTCCGTGGCCACGCGTGTGCAGGGCCTGCTCCCCCCCGGTGAGCCAAGGCTGCTGCAGGCCCCTGTTCTCATCCGGCTGCCGTGTGCATCGACTTGGCCTCCAGTGGCTGTGGAGGACATAGGGCAGCAGCCCCTCCCCAGTCTGCTGCATCCTTCAGGAGGGAGAACCAAGAGTAAGTGCCTTTGAGGGTCAGGAAGCAAAGTTTTTCAGTGCTGACACCACTGGGGTCTCCTGGTTGGTATTCATATGACAGAGACCCCGTGTGGCCATGGGTTGGATGTGGGCTTTAGAGCCCTGGAATGTGGGCTTGGCTGCTCCCCATCTGTGCCTGACCCCTGGCCCCCTGTTGTCTCAGAAAGGCTGAGTCTCACGGGTCCTGCTCTGGAAGGAAGAGCCCCTGACCAAGTGCTGACCCTGGCTGCTGCGACCCTGGCATGACTATGCTTTGGTGTAGCCATGGCATGCCCAGCAGCCCTAGGGAAGTCAGGCCTCCTGCCTCAGTGCCACCTACCAAGGCGAGGCCTTTCCTGAGGTGCCTGGCTTTTCCTAAGGTCTCCAGGCCTCAGCAGGTGGGCTCCTTTGGGGTCTCCGGATGGCCAGCATGGGGCTCAGAGTCTAATCGGTGGCCAGGCTGTGTGGGCCAAAGGCCCAGCCTCTCTGCCTGTGGCTGCCTCAGGTGTGGGGTGTAGAGGTTTTGTCAGGTCTTGGGCATGACTTGGGATATCTCCACAGACAAGCGTACCAGGAGACAGGGACGACGACGATGAGGAGGATGAGGACTTTGTGGAAGTCCCAGAGAAGGAGGGGTATGAGCCCCACATCCCCAGCCACCTTCGAGCTGAGTACGGTGAGCTTCCGGTGCATGGGCAAGGGTGCCTGGGAGGAAGGCGTACTCAGGGTCCTGCCCTTGGGTCTGGACTGGAGGCCCAGGGCATGGCCTTGGTGGGAGGCACCTGGCCTGGCCTGCTGACTCATTCCCCAGGCTATGTTGCTGACTGCTACTTGCATTGAAAACTGGAGGCTCCTGGCCAACCCCCTCCAGGCCAGGAGCTTTGTAGGGGTCCTCAGGGTAGATGGAGCGGAGATGTTGGGCCCAGGGTCATGCCCCAGCCTCCTCCTCAGCCTACTGCGTAGGTTGTCAGGAGTGGGCTGTGTGAATGCTGAGCATCCAACACCTGCTGACCTTTGTGGCTTAGGAGGGTGACCCCAAGGATGCAGATGCCAAGACCAGCTGCAGGTGGCAGGTGCTTGTATCCAGGAGAAGCAAATAAAAGTCCCCCTTTTGTCACAAAATGGACAAGTTGGTTGGAAGTGGAGTCTGAGATGAAATGTAAATTTGTTAGAAGAATTTAGATGATGAGACAACTCGAGTGTGAAAACATGACCCATTAGGGGTGTCATGCCAAATTAGCACAACCAGGCTGCTAACAACCTCCGTTCCTGCCACCCTGTCTGTCCGTACACCCGAGCCCATGAAGAGCCGGCTGCACTCGCTGGCCACACCGTTCCTGGCCCGAGGTGCCCAGGGAGGCGAGGCTGCCTCTTGCCCACAGAACTGCCTACCCTAGCTTAGCTCCCGCCTGCCCAGCCCACTCTCCCACACCAGGTCAGTTGGTGCCCTCACGGGGCTCTTCAGATCTCAGGCTCCTTAGCCTTCCGGCCTCCCTCCTGGCCTGATCCCCACTAGCCCCGCGCCACCTCTCTCCAGAGATCTGGCTCTTTCTGCAGGGCCTGAGAACTCGGTGGCCACGCTCTCTCTGAATCTGCACCTTGGGAAGTGCCGAGCACACTGTGGGTGCTGTGAACCCCCTGCAGGGATGCTCAGTGCTGACTTTGGTCGGCCGAGGAGGGCAGGACCTGTGTACCTCACCTGGTGTCCAGTCTGCCCTGCCATTCTCCCACCCCATGCCCTGAACCAGTCCGGACCCTCCTATGGGCTCCAGGGCCAGTACCAGCACCAGCCGTGGCTGTGGCCACACTGGGATTTTCTGGGCTAGGCCCTCTGTTCCATCTGGATGCTTCCAGGTCCTCTGGGCAAAATTGGGGGTCTAATGAAGCAGAGTTGGTGGGAGTGGCTTTCCTCAAACCTAGTCCTGCTCCAGCCATGCACAGCAAGCTCCCAAGTGAGGGGCAGACAGGAGGGTGGTCCTGAGCATGGTAGTCCCTCTTACCATGAGGGTCTGTTCCCAGCTGTATTCAGGAAATGCCACGCAATCAGCCTTGTCAGCCGCAGTAGTGAAGCCATGGATGGTCCTCTGTCCCCTTGCTAGGGTACCTGGTGCTTGCACCTACCAGCCTTCTGAGTCCCCCGAAGCTGAGCTGAAGGGCCCTGCACTCCTGCATGGGCTGCGAGCTACAGGGAAGTCTGGCCCCCGATTCCTGGTAGCCCCAGGGTCAGCACACCAGCCTGTCCAAGCAGTGACTGGATCCTCTGTGCCAGGTTGCCTTGACCCGGAAACCCTGCAGTCTCGGCAGGTGGCCATTGGTTTCTGGTGACCATCCCACCAGCCTGCTGAGGAAGGGAGCCGAGACCCTGGCACTGCCATTGCCACCAGCTCACATCTCCTAGAGAAGCTGTGATACTTGCCTTTGACCTTGGTACCGCCCTGCCGCGTGGCCTGGGCAGGCACTGTCCTCTCCTGCTCTCTAGCGGGTCACAGTTGTGCACAGGTCTGGCAGTCTGCAGATCCCAGGGCCAAAGCCGGAAGACTCAAAGGGAGGGCCCTGGGTTCCGGCTGTATTCCTGGGCGGGACTGGAGGGGCTCAGGTAAGAAAGGACCCTGAGCTCCTGAGGAAGCCCTCTGCTCCCGAGCCCTGGAGGACCCTAGAAAGTGTGTGGGGCGAGCTTGAGCTCAGTTCATAATACTAGTTTATATTCCGTCGCTGTTTTTTCAATTAAACCTAGGTGAATCTGAAGTAGTTAGATTTACTCTAAATCCACACGGCTGAGGAAATCAGCCTCTTTTTCTTTCTCATTTCTTTCTCTGAATTTTCACGGAGGGGCTTTTATCTTCCCCTTAATCCTACCATTTCTGTCAGGACATAATCTCTTTCTCAAATTTACATTTTAATTACAAGGCCAGCTGAACGAGGTAGAATCAATAATGTCAGGCTCGGCAGCCTAACTTTGTGCGGAGCCCAGCCTCTCCATTTCCTGCTATCGATTTATCTCCCGCACTGTCTGCTTTAGCGCTTCAGGCAAATAGGTGCTACTTGGTCAATTTAAACAAAAAGGAGCATTTGGACATTTTTTTGATTCTGAAAGCAAGCACAGGAGTCCATCTGGGGAAGGTTCTGTGCTTGGATTAGACGTCGTAGGCCATGGTGGCCAGGATGCCCCTGAGCCTCTCCTGCAGGGGGCTCCCTGCTTTGGGGGCTTACTTTGAAAGTCTGTCAGCAAGATTGATTTTCCACGACAGTGTGAAAATGGTAGTGTGTTGGGTGCCCTGAGTGTTTACCCTGCTCTAACACGCTTACCCATCTTCTTAATGGTTTAAAACAACAAATCAATGAAAAATATATTTCATTCTTGTAACTCTCAGGAATTCTCATATTGATCTCTGGCTGCGATTGTATCTATCTAAATGTCACATTGTTCACTTATCAGTCTTGCCTGCCCAGCTGTGTGTGCACATGGGGGCCAGCTGGTGCCCTGCCAGCAGGGTGTTTCCAAGTTTTATGGACCAAACTGGGGGCATCGTTTGCCATATGGGCGTTGCTCCAGCAGAGCCATGGAGCGTAGGTAACTGTGAGCCATCGCCTTTTGCATGGCCTTGTCCGTGTCTTCTGCTGTTGGAGGGGCCAGCACATGTTGTCCACAAGCCCTGGACAGGAAGTATTCGTGGCTTTGTAGGCCACATGAGGTCTCTGTCTTATGTCTTAACCAAGAAGCGATCTGACAGTATAAGCTGAGTGGCTCTCCTCACGAGGATAGGACTGCCAGGGGGTCCTGAGGCACTTTGTGTCCCATCAGATAGACCTGGGCTGTAGTGCCCCTGCCCAGACCAAGCGAAGTGTGTCACCACCTCGGCCAGTGGAGGGGCCACACCCTGTACTGAGATGCATCTCTGTCGATGGTTCTGTCCTTCATGCGCCCATTTCTTACGTGCCATCTTAACTGAAAATCCAGACGTCTTGTAACTTCAAGTCTAGACTTCCTGTTGCACGTGCGCCTGCCCCTGCTGTCGTCCAGCATCTCCAGTCCTTGAGCTGCCAGTAGGCCTCCCGGGGTGCGCACTCGGTTGCTGCTCCCTCAGACCGCTGTGCTTCTGCCAACCACACTTCCTCTTTGATTGGCCGTCTCTGTTCTTACTCTTCGGTTTTCCTCCTCTTCCACCTTTCCTTTGCTAGCATAGCTTTGCACCTGCTAGCTTTCCCATGCTGGCTGTTCCTGGTTTCGCAGAGGTTTCCCTATGGCTTTGTCACTCACACTTTTTCTTGTGCAGTCTCTGCAGTGCTGCGGACTGAGCCCAAGGCCTCGTGCGGGCTGAGCACCTGGTTCCCCTCAGGCAGACCCCAGCCTCTCATTTGCTTATTAGCTTTTGCCATTCCTCAGTCTGTCTTATTCCCTCATGTGCGACACTGGCTGGGCACCTTGTGCGTCTCTCCACCTGCGGCTTCTCTTTGTCCTTGTTGTACTTGGCTTCTGGCAGCGTCAGCAGCTGGTTTCCACTCTGGCTCCAGTGGCACCCAGTGAACCTTTCTGCTGCAGAATTTGTTTCAGCCGCTTTCCCGCTTCTAGGATCCCAGACGGTGATCTTGGGCATCTGCCTGCCACATCTGCAAACCTCGGTGTGGTGCTGCTTACCAGCTGCTGCTGGCCTCTGCCCCTTGTTGCCCATCGAGTAATTTCTTCTGCCTTTGTCCTCAGTGGAGGGGTTTACCGCCTCCTTGTGTGTATCCTGTGAACGCGGAGCATGTTATTGTCTGCTTGGCTTGGGAAACATTGCTCGTCGTTTTTGTTGTTGTTGTTGTTGTTGTTGTTGTTCCCTGGCTTCATACTCTTGGAAACCTCAGCTTCCCTTCCAGTCTGTGTTCTACCCTTGGCTGGCTGGTGAGCACTGGCGAGGAGGCACTTTGGTCCAAGCTGCCTGCCTGCCTTGGGACAAGTCCTAATCTAGCCTGTGATATCACCTGTGCCCACCTGACAGGAGCCTTGAAAATGGTGGTGGTCCCTGCAGTGACAGCCTAAGAGCCAGCCCAGGTTTTGCCTGGACCCTGGTGGGGGGGAGTGGGGCACGGCGGAGCAGGCCAAGCAGGGAGGGGTCTCCGTCCTTGTCTTCTTGGTTACCTGAAGTCAGCATTCTCTACCGCATTCCATGGGGAGGTTGGTAAACCTCTAGGACTGTGGCCTCGTCCAGCTGCCGCTAATGTTTGCATCCACAGTGATGCCCCTCGTGGATGGTCCTGGGGCATCTGACCAACACTGCAGGAACCTAACTCCAGGCCCAGGGACAGGCCACCTCCAGCTGGCCCTGGCACTTTTCAGAGGCTGCAGCTAAGCAAGGAACACCCTGGGCCAAACTTGGGGTGAAGATGTCAGGGCAAGAGAGAGTTAGGAAAGAGCTGGAGGCTCAGCCAGGGTGTCCACTGTACTCTGGGGTGGCCTCACCCTGGGCCCTCACAGGGGGTGCCTGTGGGCTGGGCCAACCAGCTGCAGGCCATGATACATTGGCCAGGGTAGATGCCCACTTGGATCCTGCCCTGCACCCGTGGTACCCACCAAGTATGACCCTGCCCAAGAGGTGGCAATGATGGGACTGCTTCAAGGCCCTCAGGATTACGTGCATTCATGCATGTAGGCCACCGGGGTAGCAGCATAGAGCTTCAGTCTCCGGGTTTGCATGGAGGTCAGGTGGACACCTATCTTGTTTTAGGGCTGGAGCTGGAGGCCCTACCTCAGACCCTGGAGAAAGACAAAACCGCAACAGTTGCACAGGCGAGGAGGACACGGAGGGAGGAGGAGGAGGCATCAGATCCCACCTCTGCTGCTGCTCAGCTGCGTCGGCTGCAAGACCACCGGCCCCCTGCCCCACTCTCTCCTGCCAGGTGACTCCAGGTGTCCTTGCTGGTCCAGAGCACAGCTAGCCTGGGTCGGCCCCAAGCCTCCGGTCCCTGCAGGTGGCACTGGCTAACATCTGTCCAGGCAGGGGCACTAGGCACATCCCTCAAAGTGTCAGTGTATCTGCCAGGGTGCAGTGGCTACCAGTCACCCCTCTCAGAGGCCCCATGGCTGTGTTGTTGATCTGGGGCTTAGAGAATGGGTCAGGAAGCCCAGAAGTAGCCAGGGCCTATGGTCAGAACCTGTATTGAGCCAGGGCACGATGAGCTTAGGCCCAGACAGCGGAGGTCACGGCTCCTTCCTGCTGCCCTGCTGCTCTGGGCTCAGGTGGGGGTGGGAGGGAGGGGTGCTCATCACATTTTACCCTGTTCCAGGGCTCCACTGAGGCCAGAAGAGGCCCAGAAGGCGGCAGCAGAGAGGGCCCGGGCACCTGTCGTGCCTTTTGGCGTGGACCTGTGCTACTGGGGCCAGGAACAGCAGGTGGCTGGGAAGATCCTCAAGTGAGTGAGGGCATGCCGCCCCTGGGTGCAGCAGGCCCAGCTGGATGCCCAGTCTTCTGCACCCTGCTGCTACTCCTTTGGGGCAGGTCAGCCCTTGCACAGCATGAAGACGTAGGCACACAGCCCTGACCTAGGGAGGCTCCCCACAGCAGGAGCCAAAGAGTTAGGGCTGTGTGAGGCTTGACCTCCTGCTCCCTCCCAGAAGGTTCTCTGGCCAGCAGAGACCCTGGTCCAAGCGCATGATCAGGCTCTGATGGCAGGCAGCTTAGTGCGAGTGCAAGGGCTTGATGGGTCCAGCTGTGGCCACCTGTATCAGCAGTAGTGAACCTTGTGGCACTAATACAGATGGCCTGCTGTGTGTAGCAGCCTCACCACCGTGGCCCTATGCCGTGGCCAGCGGCAACACGGCCTCTGAGTCCAGAGTGGCTGCTGCCAGGGGGTAGTTGCCTGCATGCTGACAGGTGGGTAGACGAGACAGGGGTCTCCCTGCTCAGGGTCCTGCTTCCTTGAGGGCACCTGGAGCTCTGCTTGGAGTGTCTATGACAACCAGACACACCCACAAGTCCCGTGTTCTTGCCGTGTGGCCTGCCCTGGTTCTGGGGCAGTGGGTACAGCTGCAGCCTGGCCTTACAGTAGGACAGGCGGTGGAGGGTGGCTGAGCTGCTGGCTTGGGACCTGCCCTGCCCTGCCCTTCCCTGTTGGTGCTGGCCTGCCTCTTTGGGGACACTTGGATAGGGCAGGTGGGTTCAGCCATCACTGGGGGCTTGTATCCCTGAGATCCAACCCTCCACACACCTGGGCTGGCACTGCCAGCCTCGGATGGGGAGACACTGGGCAAGTATAACCACTGCCCCAGCCTGTCCAGGGCCTGTGGACCGGGGGTAGTCACCTGTGCCCTGTACCACAACTTTCCTTGAGGCCCTGTACCACGAAACATCAGGCCTGGACAGTGCCAAAGCCTTGCCAAAGAGGCCTGCATCATGCTCCTTTCCTAAGGGCGCAGCTGGTCTCGTGTCCCTGTCACCCCCCTGGCGTGGCTCATGGCCTGTGTTCCCTGGGAAGCAACTGCTACTTCTAAGCCTCAGTGCACCAGGTTGGCTGAGATAACTGAGTTACAGCGTGGCCCCAAGGGTGTCCCCTTTGCACAGGAACATGAGCTGAGTCTGACCCTGGCCCTGAGTGTTCCCGGCAGCTCTTCTGGGGTTTACTCTCTGTCTGCATCACAGCGGGGCACAGCATGCTTGACTGTCTTCAGCAGCCATCAGAGGCCAGTGGTGGCTGCTCCAGCAGGGCTCAGCCTGGGCCCTTAGCTGGTGGCGGCACAGTGGGGGAGGGGCCTGGTCTTGTTGCCGGTTAATATTGTGTCCAGGTTTGGACCACCAAGGGGATGCTGCCTGCAGGTGAGGTGCAGTCACCTTGGTCCAGGCCCTTCAAGGTGCCCTATGGGTTTGGTTGCTCTGCAGAGCCGACTCCGAGCACCGCTTCTGGAAGCCCAGCGAGGTGGAGGGGGAGGTGGACAGTGCAGATGTCTGTGCGTTGCTCCGGAGCCGCCGCATCACCTTCGCAGGGAGGTTTGAGCCCGTGCAACACCACTGCCGAGCCCCAATGCCTGATGGCCGGCTCTGTGAGCGTCAGGACCGGCTGAAGGTGAGCTGTGGGTAAGGCCAGCCACCAGTACAGTAGTCAGACCTGCTTGGCCTCCTGCCCAGCCCTGCAGTCCACATAGGTGTCCTCTGGGGTGCCACAAAGTTGCTGGGTGCTTGAGCGCCAGGAGGCCAGGGTGCCCAGTGGGGACTCCCTAGGTGAGGGAGCAGGGTGAGGGAAATGATTGCAAACAGATGGGCTAGGGCCCGGGACTCTCTATTTGTATTTGTGGTTGAACCCGGGGCTCCCACTAAGCATCCCCCGCAGCCCTTATTTACTTTGAGACAATCTCATTAGGTTATTAAATTTCCCAGACTAGACTCAGGCTTGCTGTCCTCCTGCCTCAACCTCCCAGAGCCCAGGGATTCTAAGAGTGCACCATCAGGCCTGCGTGACATTGCTGGTCTTGCTGCCAGATAGAGGTGGAGGACAGAGCCCCCCACCCTGCAGCTCCCAGGACCCCTCTGAGGGGAGCACGTCCCAGCCATCAGCCCCTCTGTGCTTGCTCTGCAGTGCCCTTTCCACGGGAAGATCATCCCCAGAGACGACGCGGGACAGCCCCTTGACCCAGAGGACAGGGTCCGAGAGCAGCAGCAACGATTGCAGCAGCCAAAGTGCCCAGGTAGCTCAGGGATGGGCACAGCCCTAACTCTGCCACTGGGCCACCCCGCAGCCTGGTAGGCCCCAAGCCACATGACCAAGGGGCACCGGAGGACCGAGGGGCATGCAGGAAGCTTCAGACTGATGTGGCTGCACCTGCTCCAGAAGCCGAGTGTGGCCAGGGTGGATTCTCTTCTGGCCTCTGTGCCCCATGGTGTCCTGCGGGAGCTGACAGCAGGAGCAGGTGGTGCCCTGCTGGCCATCTAGCCACAGGCCCTGAACATCAGGCCCCCCCCACCCCCCCCACCCCTGCTGTTGTCCCTGCCACCACCAGGCCCAGATCATGTCCCTGCGTCTCCTGGGCTGGCCAGGCTCGGGCCTGGCCCAGGGTCTGTCTGGCCTGGCCTGGGGGAGGGCACCCTTGGTTAGGCCCCTTCATGGCTTCTCACCCTTGAGACTTAGCTGCCCAGAGACAGTGCCTGGGCCCCAGTGGTGGGAGGGCCTGACCTGTTAATCTCCGGGCCGAGGCCTTCCCTGGTGGCTCACACTCGGGAGCAAATTAAGTGCCTATTTTTGTGTCAGCCCTGAAGAGTATCTGGTTTTCCAGCCCTCAGTGGCTTGTTAACAAACAGGTATCAGGCTGCGGGCCTGAGCTGCTGGCCAGTCAGATGTGAAATAGCGTCTCTTTACTAACTGCAGTATTGATCCCGCCTCCCTCACCCACGGGGCAATTTTCTTTTCCCTGGTGCTAACCTCGGTGACAATGCATGCGGCGCCCCAGGGCCCGTCAGCGCCCAGGAAGGCCACGCGGCCGCATCTATTGATTTTCTTCAAAGGCTTTTAAATTGCTCCTTCATTTTCCTGAGGTGCCCATTCGGTCTCCACTGGAGGCCGACGTTTCTTCGTTGTGTTTAAACAATTGCTCCATTCACTGGGTTCCTAAACTGTGACGCCTTCTTATTACTGGGAGATAAACTGTTTAGACAGTTTTCCTTAATCTTGGATTAATCGTCCCTGTATCTGAGTCGTGCAGCCCTGAGTTCCTTCACTTCAAAAAATCAGCTGGGGGAGGCTGTGCCATCTGTCTGTCCGAGGTGCCCTCAGCCCGGCTTTGCTGGAGCCCGTGCCCCACTCCCGCCCTCTGCCGGCACCTGGGGTCCCTTTGGGCACTTTGCTGTCATGTGCCTGACCAGCGAGAGAGTAGAGGGCGCAGTCGCCCAGAACCTGGCCCCTGAGCTTGTTGG
Source organism: Capromys pilorides (assembly GCA_004027915.1). NCBI lineage: Eukaryota > Metazoa > Chordata > Mammalia > Rodentia > Capromyidae > Capromys > Capromys pilorides. The sequence goes on from PVKN010000847.1 coordinate 36,425, forward strand.
GTCCCCTGCCTGCTCTTCCCGGGCCCATCTGAGCTGCAGGGGTCTAGGACTCCTGCAGGATGTGGGGCCAGCATCGCTGCTCCTGTCTCCTGGACCCTCTCGCCCCATTGGCTGCCTGTGGCAGCCCCCGCCTCTTGGGGGAAGAGGCCTATGCATTGTCCCCTGGGGCAGAGCGCTGGAGTTGGCGCTGGTGTTCCCTGAAGGCCTGGGTTTTGTTTAGACTGGCAGGACCCTGAGTTCATGAAGGATGTAGAGGCGGCCACAGGGGTGGACCTCGGCTCGGCCCGGTGCAGTGGGAAGGGCAAGGGGAAGAGGAGAAGGTACCCGAAGCTCACAGACGTACGGACACAGGCCAGCACGTCACGGGCCCGCCTCAAGAAGAAGGTCTTCGCCAAGTAAGGGCTGCTGCTGTTCCCCAGGCTGCAGGCATCTCCCGAGGGACCCCCACATCCTCTGGGGGGAGGGACGAGAGCTGCTCTGGACACCCTGTTTGTCTCCTGGGGCGCCACCTTGTCCTCCCCTCCTGGTGGCCAGGCAGGCGGGTGGGGTGAGCATGCGCTTCATCATTCTCTGCCTGCCGCCCCTAGTTAGGGCCACGCTATGGCCATGGTGACCTCTGTCCACATCGCCCCATTGCCGCCCGGGGTCTAGTGTGGTGTTGGTCCCCGGTCTGGTCAGTAGACCCCTGCTCTTGGGCTGTGCCTTGCCTCTTTGTGCACATGCCTACTGTGTTTTTGCTATGCTTGGAGCGTTGGAGGCTGCCACCGCCTGCCAAGGGAATGCCAAGGGCCTGCAACGCTGCCTGGCGTGGTGCTCAGCCCAGCCCTAGGGTCCTCTGGGGCAGTGGCCTTGCCAGGATCAGGGGAGAAGCCTATGGCACCTGGAAAGGGGACCAAGGTGGCAGCTCAGGCAGCCGTGTTCTCCCTATGCCAAAGGCCCATGGCAGGGGCAAGACCAGGAACTGGCACCATAGGTGGCCTGGAGTACAATATGGAAGGCTCAGTGGCACCAGGCTGGCCCGGGCCACATGCCTCCCAGCCCTGGCTGCTGCGCAGGACAGGGACCTGGCAGCTGCTAGCTTCTGGGCTGGGGCAGCTTGGCCCGGGCAGCTTCCTGGGCAGGATGGCCCGGTGCCTGCTCAGAGCCCCTGGACAGCTCTGCTTTGTTATCCCCACAGGGCGGCAGTGCAAAGGGTGGCTGCTGCCATGAGCCAGGTGGACCAGAGGAAGCACGAGAAGTTCGCAAACCAGTTCAACTACGCCCTGAACTAGTGCTGGGCCCTGGTGCCGGCCCCTCTCCTCTGGCCAGCGCCTCCTGCGATGTGCAAGAGTGGTGCGGCAGGGCCTGGGCTAGGTCAGGGCTAGCAGTCACCGGTGCAGGGGACAAGGGCAGCACCCTGAGACTTGTGTGCAGAAGCAGGGATGAACTTGTACCCAGCCTGCTGTCTCCCCAGGCTGCACAGGCCACCTGCAGGTGTAGAGCACTGGCCACCATCGCTACAGGCGAGTGGCACGGGGCCTTGTACACAGCAGGCCCAGCTGTTCATCCCAGACGACGCCTCCCTCCCTAGCCTGCAGCACTGGGCAGTGCAGACAGGTGAGGCGCTCCGAGCGGTGTACAGCAGGTGTCTCTGGCTCCCCCACCCCTCCTTCACACCACCACACACATCACTGCTGGGGATGTCCTGGTGTCTCATGCACCACTTTCTGACCCAGGCTGTTCCCTCCAGGGGCCCATGAGCAGTGCCACACAGGGTGCTGTCATTGTATGGACGTGCATTCTGTGTCTTCGGGTCAGGGCTGCTGCCTGGCATGATGACAGTCACCCTTCCATGCGGGTCACACTGTCTTCTCGGGTGGCCACACCCCTGTGCCTTAGCCAAAGGCCCAGTTTTTCTACATTCATGCCAACTCACCAACCTCCCTCCAATTAAGTCTTAGTGGGTATGTTTTTTTTTTTTTTTTTTTTTTTTTGAGGGACTGGGGTTCGAACTCATGACCTTGCACTTGCCAAGCAGGCACTTGGTCTTAGTGGGTATGGTGTGTTACTTTTATGTTCTTTCAGTCAAATACATGGCCTTTGCACTGAACTAAATTACCAGCCTTTTACAGTGTTTTATTTTGAGACAGGGCCTCACTGAACGCGTGTTGCCCAGGCTGGGCTTGAACCTGTGGTTCTCCTGTCTCCACCTCCTGAGGAGCTGGGTGTTGGGCATGGGCTAGCACCCTGCTGTCTCTTCATTTCAACTTGATTTTTCTGACAAGAGATGTTGGATAGTATAACTACTATGAGGACAACAAAATTCAATGTATCAATTATTGTAAATGCACCACTAATGTGTTTTGAAACTATCATATTGTTATTTCCTATTAAAAATTAAAATAAATTTAAAAAATAAAAATAAAAAAAGAGATGTTGGATATTTTTCATATGCTTATGGACCATAGTTCTATCTTTTGGGGGAAAATAGCTATCAGATCTCATTGAGTGGGGCTGTTCGTGCTGTGTGCAGGAGCTGCTAGACACCTGCGTACTGGCCTTCTACATGACTCACTCATCTTCTGACCCTGTCTGCCTCTTCCCCTTTTAATAGTGCCCTTTAAAGCACAAATACTGTAGAAAAAAAAAAATTTGGGGGGATGCCAGAGATTGAACTTGGGGCCTGGTGCTTACCAGGCAGGTACTTATGACACTGAACTATCTCCCTGGCCCACTGTAAATTTTTATGGCGTACAATTTATCTTTTTCTTGCTTTTGCTTTTGGTGTCACATCTGGGGAAACAGTACAGAACTTCAGGTGACCAAGTGTCACCCCTGTTTTCTTCAGAAGTTCTGTGGTTGTAGCTCTTCAAATGTATCACATGGGCCAGGCACCCAGTGTGTGGCCGGCTGGTTGTCGCAGCACTTACTGAAGGCCTGTCCTTCCTCGCTGACCCCACTGAGCACTGTGTTGATAATCAGGCGGCCCAAAGGGTGGACCCAGAGCTTCGAGACCTCGCCTCCCATCTGTGACATGTACACCCTGCATCAGCACTGCACACTGGGTTGCTTGAATTTTGAATTCAGTGAGCATGAATCTTCCAAGTACATTATTTCAGGGTGGCGTGGGCTGTTCTGAATTCTTTGCATCTTCAAATGAATTTTAAGATCAATTTTTGCCAAAATAAAAAAATGGGATTTTGATAGGGCTGGCATGGATGTGGAGATGGCTTTGAGGTGTGGCCATCCCAGTGTGAAGTCTCTGATCCATGAGCTGCTGTTGTCTTTCCATGTATTTGAGTGATCCCTAACAGTGTCTTGCAGTTCTCACTGTATGAGTCTTCAGCTTATTTTTTTATTTTATTTTTATGTATTTGGTACAGGGTCTCACTATTGGAATCATAGTGGTCCTCCTGTTGCAGACTTCCCAGCTCTGGGACTACAAGCCTGTGCCACCATGCCCGGTCTTGGTGGCTGGCTCAGGGCACCCATGGGTGGGGCCAGCACAGCATGTGGTTCAGCTTATTTTTAGAAACTTATTCCTGAGTACTTTATCCTCTGGCTTATGTTGAGGGATGTGATGGAATTTTGTGTGGTCCTCTTGTGTCTGGCTTTGGTACTCTGTGGCCACAGGATGAGCAAGAAGTGTCCCTATCTCTGCTGTATCTGGGAGCAGTGTGTAAGGGTTGGTGTTGTCTTTTTTTTTTTTTTTTTTTTTTTTGTCTTTTTGAGACAGGGTCTCGCTATGCAGTTCAGGCTGGCCTTGAGCTCACTTTTGTAGCCCAGGCTGGTCTCGAACTCACACCTCCCAAGGTGCCTCAGCCTCCCAAGTGCTGGGATTACAGGCGTGCACCACCACGCCCAGCTCCTGGCTGGTTATTGTGAGGCCCTTATTACTGTCCTGGTTGCTTTCCTCATTGCTGAGACTAAATGCCTGAAGCCCAAAGTTAAAGGAGGAAAGGTTTATTTGGCTCACAGTTTGTAGAGGGTTCAGCCCATAACCAGCTGGCTGCAAGGCAGGGTGGTGTGGCAGACAGGGACAGCCTAGAGGAAACAGTTCACGGTGGGCAGAAGGCTAAAAAGCAGCAAGGGTGGGCCACCGCGCTTTCTGTCCCTCCTAACTTACCCGGGTACTCAGGCAGCACTCACAGCCCTAATCCTAGCATTGGTGAGCTTAGCACTGCATGTGAGTTAATCCCAGGGTCACGCACTCCAAATCCAGCCAGCTCTGAAAAAGCTGCACCTGTGACTTCACGAGTCTTTGGGGGAACGGCGACACACAGCCGCAGCAGTGACTGACACACTGTGGCTGCCGGTTGCAGGCTGCAGGCTGTTTAGCTTGTTCCTTGAATCGGTTGTCCATTTCTTCTTAACTGTAATTTCTTGAGCTATAGTTGTTTATAGAACTTTCTGACTTTAGTCATGATAGCAGTCTCCTCACCTTCCTCTTTCCCCTTGATTAATCCGAAGAGTTATGATTTTGTTGATATATTCAAAGAAATACCTTCTAGTTTTTGATTGTTCCATATTTTTGTAGTCTTTATTTCATTGATTTCTATTACTCATTATTTCCTTTGGGTTACTTTGGATTTAGTTTTCTGTATTTTTTCTTAAAATAAGATTAGCTTATTGGGGGCTGGGGAAATAGCTCCATGGCACAAGTGCTTGCCTGGCAAGTGCAAGGTTACGAATTCAAACCCCAGTGCCGCCAAAAAAAAAAAAAAAAAAAAGATTAGCTTATTAACTGGAGATCTTTATTTTTTAATAAGGCTACTCACAACTACACATTTTCATCTAAGCCTTGTTTATCCCTTAACCTTTGGGTTTTTTTTTTTGGGGGGGGGGGTGTTATTTTTGTTTTCTTTTTAAGACAGCGTCTCGCTATGCAGCTCAGACTGGCTGTAAGCTCACTTTGTAGCCCAGGCTGGTCTTAAACTCACAATGGTCCTCCTGCCTCCGCTTTCTGAGTACTGGAATTACAGGTGTGGGCCACCAGGCCCAGCGTGTGTTGGTTTTCTGAGACAGGGCCTCACCATGTGGTCCATCCAGGCTGGTGATCCCCCTGCCTCAGCCTCCCGAGTGCCGGGGTGATTGCCTGGCACCAGCACACCCATCTGGTCTGCTGCATTTTTCACCTTCGGTGCTTTCTAGCCTTTTTTAACGCACTAGGTTACTCAGGAGCGCGTTGTTTTCTTTCCACGCGCTCAGGAGCTTCCCAGACTTCCTGTCTTGAGCTCTTGCTTCAGTCTGCTGGAGAACATGGGTGCGGCTTGAGAGCTGTTCACTGTGCACGTCCCAGCCTCGACACGCTGTGCTGCGGCAGGCGGGGTCCCAGGGAGTCGGAGCCTGGCCCTGGTGGCACCGTCAGTGTCGATGCCTCCGTTTCCCCTTTTTCTGGTGCAGGATGCCTGCTACTCTCTTGCCCTCAGGTGCTTGCCAGCCTGTCCAGGTCAAGGTGAGCTGGAGTTCGAGGACCTGGGAGAGGGCATCGTGGATCTGGAGCCACAGGTCGGGTCGCCCTGGGGACAGGACCCCCATGTGTGCATGCTCGGGCTGAGCCCAGGGCTGGCAGGACGGGCTGCAGGGTCAGCACCCCAGGCCAGTGTTTCTGGTGGCACAGCGGCAGGGGGCTGTGGATAGTGTCCATGAGCAGTGGGCAGGGCTGGCAGGGGCCACTCTAGAGCTGGGCCCAGCTTAGTGGGTGTCCACTGGCTGTCAGTTTAGCCCAGGGCTGGCAGTGGGTCAGCAGGGCGCAAGCCACAGCCCCAGTGCTTGGGTAGACCACCCTAATGGGAATGGGTTGTTCAAGTTCAGGTTCGGGGGCCCATGAGATAGCTCCGTAGTCAAAAGCACCTGCTTAGGCAAGCTTAGGCAGGCATGGGGGACTGAGGTTCAATTCCTGGCACCACATGCCAGGCCAGCGCCACCCTCAGGGTGGGCTGAGTCTGCCCCCCTCAACCCAAAATAAAAGAATTCAGGTTCAGGACATTAAAAAGGAAGGTGGGGCATGTTGGCATGCCTTTAGTGCCTTGCAATCAGGAGGCTGAGGCAGGAGGATCCTATTGAGTTTGAGACTGGCCTGGGCTACAAAGTGAGCTCAAGGCCAGCCTGAACTGCATAGAGAGACCCTGTCTCAAAAATGAGAAAATCTGTGTGGCAAGTGCAAGGTCCCGAGTTCAATCCCTGCTACAAAAAATTAAAATGGACAAAAAATTAAATTAAAAACCAGCAATGTGTTATAAACTCAGGGTGAAGCTGTGTTTCTGTCAGTTTGCTGTCCAGAGATGTTCAAGCCATGGAGGGGCCACATAGGGCCTTCAGGCCTCTGCCTCTTTTAGCTTCTGGCTCAACATTAAAGCCTCAATCCTCCAGGCAGCCTCATGTCCCAAAGCAGCTGCTGGGGCTCCAGCCATCACAGATCCACAGGCATCTGCCTGCTAGGACATTGCTCACGGGTCCCCATGTTCTCCTAGATTCCTTCTCCCCCAACACACCTGCTCACTTGCTCATGCCCAGACCTAGTCACAGGTCCTGAGAAGCAGCTGGTGCCCAGATGTGATGCATCCTGCTTTCCCGCAGATGCACAGATGTCCAGGAAGAAATGGTGGTGGGCACCGAGGACCTGTCTCTGAGGTGTGGGGCTCTACGGAGGGGGCTGGGCTTGGGGTGCTCTGAGGCACCTGCCCGCTGAAGAGACCCCCTGGGTCTCAGGAAGGACCAGAGTCCAAGACAGCTGGCCAGAGGGTGGGGTCATGGGGCCCCTTATGGGACTGAAGTGTGGTGGGCAGTCCAGGAGGGCCTGGGTCCCTGGGGACACCACCCCCAGATGGTGCGAGGGGCAGTGGGGGCAGGGCAGGCTGTTCCAGGTGAGATGCTAAGTGATGGCACTGTTCAGCAGGGGACACTGGGCAATCTGCAGCCCGGGCCATGGGCTTCCACTGTGGCAAGAAGCACCTGCTGCCTGGCTAGGAAGAACTGGGGAGACCAACTCCCCAGCGTCCCTTGCCAGGTGTGGCCCTGTGACCCAGCCTCCCTTCATCATGGGGCTCTGAGAACTATCCGCTGTTCCTATGTGCAGTGTGGCTGGGGGCGGGGGTGGGGGGTGGCCCCAGCCTGGTGCACCAAGACCTGCGTGGGACCAAAGACTTGAGCGGGACCCAGCCCAGTGCAGCCACTGGCCAGGCATCGTCACACAAGAACATCGTCTCCTTTTGCACCTACTCATTGGGCTTCTCTCACATGCAGCCTGGGCAGACCCTAACCTGCAGTGCAGGGCTCCGCTGCCTGTGGACTGGCAGACCCCACCCACAGCTGTTGCTTTCAGGCCCTGGAGGAAGTTAAGGATAGGCGTCCTGGGGGACACTGCCCGGGCAGAGGAAGCGGCAACCCCTACGGCCTGGGGATTTTGCTTTGGGCCTGGCCAGTGCCTCGAGGAGAGAGCAGGCCCCCAAGTTGTTTTCCCACATGAAGTTTGAGGACAGCCACAGCTAGGTTACCTCAGGGCTCTAAGGAGGCAGCCAGGCTCAGCACACACAAGGGACCCCTAGAGGTTGGCAGAACCTGGCTAGGGCAGCCCCACCCAGGCCAGTGTGGTGCCAGCTGGGACGCCACTTTCCAGGCCCTGAGACCCTGAGCCACACCCTCACACCCAGCACGGCTTGCCAGGACTCAGCACCCTCCTAGTAGGGCCAGTGGGACGTGGACACTGTCTTCCATGACCCTGTTCTATGGCCAGCTGCACGTAGCCACAGTATCCAGACTTGCAAGGAGCAGTGTGTGGCAGGGAGAGCCACTGGGCTCGGCTGTCATCTCTTCTGGGGTTAAGAAGTACTGGGGTGCACAAGAGGCCACAACTAGAGGACAGGCCTTGTAGCTCCTGGCGGGCTAGGTCCTCCCTTGGCTGAGCCTGCCAACCCTACAGAGGATCTGAGGAGCGACCTGGGCTCCTGTCGAGCTCAGGCCTCACTGTGAAGTCAGGCACCTCCTTGCGTGTGCTGCTGGTCACATTGGGCCCAGTCCTGCCACCTGGGCTGGGTGCTCCAGCCTCGCCCCTGCCCACCCAGGGCTGTTACCAAGCAGCTGTACCTTGGAAGACCAGAGAATAGGAGCAGGGGACAGCTATGGGCAAGAGACCCCCCCCTGCCTGTCCTTCAACCTCTGCCCGTGCCAGTGTGACACTGCTCACTCTTGCCCGGAGCCTGGGGGATCGCTGCCACCCATCCCCAAGCCCTACCCTTCCCCCCAAATGGCGACAGGCAGGGTGCAGGGGCAAGCCCTCAGGGGTCAGCTTGCTGGTACCACGTGGAGGGCCCCCAGAAGAGAGCGGCCCATGGTTTGGCTGATGCTCTAGCTGCTGGAGAGCAGCGGGCAGAGGAGTGGGCACTGGCCAGCACTGCCAGACCCTGCTGCGCTCAGCCCTTCTAGGTCGGGGCACCTGCCCAGCATCAGTGCTGCCGCAGAGCGCAAGTGCCACCGAGTGAGCCCGAGGGAGCCTGCATCCTGGAGCAGGAGCCTGGTACTGCTGGCTCCGGAGAGCACACCCTGCAGGCACCGCCCCTCCACTCTCCTCCACTCCGGCACTGTGCAGGCTCCACAGACCAGCATCTACCTGTGACAACAAACATACTCACCAGCCCCCATGGTGCAGCGCACTCACAGCAGGCAGTGGAGACACGGGCGACCCCACCCCGCTGGCTGGCTGAAGCTTCACAGGAGAGGGTGGGGCAGGGTGGTCCTGACCCAGTGCTTTGGTCCCCACCCAAGGAGCTAAGGTGTGGCGAGAGACCTGTGAGACGAGGGCACAGCCTCCTGGGTTTATTGAGTGAGATTGGCACAGTGCTCCAGCAGTCTGGCCACACACAGTCCTTTAGTCTTTTAGAAATTAAATTCTTCCTTGGGTGGCTGCATGCAAGGCGCCCATGATCCACAGGGTGCGCAGCGAGGCTCCCAGCTCTTCCCACCCCGGGTCCGTGGTGCCCTCGTCCCAGCTCCTGCTGGCTCAGAGGTGCGGTGCGTAGAAGGCGGGTGTGCCGTAGGTCTGCGAGCCTAGCACGAAGGGCGACAGCACGGCTGGGCCAGATAAGAAGGGCAGCTGCGCAGCGCACACCAGCCCCCCGGGTCCATGCGCTGGGTACCCCGCAGGGCCATGCATGGCAAGCGGTGCACCCAGTGGTGGCGAAGGGCTGAGTGGGCTGAGCCCGCCAGGCAGCCCCGTGCCCGGCCCTGCGCCCGGCCCGGCACCCCCGCCACCACCGGTAGGTGCGCTGGTGTCAGCACCCGGGTTCTGCTTCTTCCACTTGGTCCGGCGGTTCTGGAACCAGATCTTCACCTGTGTCTCAGTGAGGCTGAGCGACAGCGCCAGGTTGAGGCGCTCACACACCGACAGGTAGCGTGTGGCCTTGAACTTGTTCTCCAGCGCCACAAGCTGCTCATAGGTGAAGGCGGTGCGAGCGCGCCTCGGCTTCCCCGACTTGGAGTCAGAGCCTGTGCGCTTCCTCTTGGGCTTGGCTGCTGTGACCTGCTGGCCTGTCCCTGTGCCACCTGCTGCTGATGCTGCTGTCACAGTGGATGCCCCCGGGGTGCCTGGGGCTCCAGGCGAAGTTCCACAGGGTGCGGGGACCGCCACTTCCTCCGCAGCACCAGCAGCTGCCTCTGTCTCTGAGGCTCCGGAGCAGCCCGACCCGCGGGCCCTGTGGCTGCCACCTCCCCTCGAGGCGTCCTCAGCCTCCTCACCAGGCGCCTCGTCCCCGCTGTCTGCACTTGGGCTGTGACCACCACTGCTGTAGCCGTTGGCCTGGGCTTCCTCTGCCTTGTAGGGGTCGCCAGAACCTGCAGGGACTGGGACAGAGGGCTGGTCAGCTTGCCCCGCACCTCCCCAGGGCACTCTTCCCTTGGCCACCTCCCCTGGTCCCGCTTCCTCTTGCCCTACACCCCAGGGCTTCTGTGTACCCCAGCAATGGACCCTCGCCCCGCCCCCCCAGACTGCAGCCAGCGCCAGCACTGGGGCTGTGGCACAAGCAGAACATCCAATCGATCCAGGGGCAGATACAAACTTAATTAAACTCATTTTGTGTAATGTACAAACTAGTTAAAGGCCATTTAATTTATTTTGGCGTATATTACCCTCCAATTATACCAGGCCCAGGGCCAGCCAAGTGCCAGGCATTTAAGAAGTCCGAGGGCCCTTGCCCTGGGCTGGGGACTGGCCAGAGGAGGGCCAGACCAGCCACCCTGGCCATCCCTGCCTGAGCTGGCATCAAGCTCCTCCAGGTCTGTCTCTGTCCCTGCTTGGCCTGCCTGGGAAACTCAGCCCCTTTCTCCTGCACCAGCCCTAGCTGTGCACACACTTGGGGGTTCTACACTTGGGGGTTTTGAGATTTGCAAGAAAGCCTCTCTTCTGGACCCGCTTTGAGGGCTGGCTCTGCCCTTTCACCACAAGTGGTCTGAACACCCTAGCCAGCAGCTGCCCAAGAGGGGCCAAGGCCTGGCTCTCAGGATGGCACTGAGATTCTGGCTCCAGAGACATAATTCACCCCGGGGAAGTCTCCTGGGTAACTGGTGCAGGGTGCATGAAGATTGCCAGGTGTTCTGGTCCCAAGCTCTCCAGCCCTGGAGCCTCAGCAGCTGCTCCAGGTGGACCCCAGCCGTCCCCTCTCTCCCCTTCGCAGCACAGCGGAGCCGCTCCCTCCCCACACTAGTTACAGCCAAGTCGGGGTGATGAGTTCCCCAACAAGTGAAGAGTGGAGGTTCCAAAAGCTCCTTGATGGAGAGCCAAGCTCTGCTCTGTGACTCAGCCCCCAGCAAGAAGTGCGGGTGCCAACCTTGTCCCGCTCAAGAGCCACCCTGCCCGGTGGCCCAGCGTGCTCAGGCACAGGGCCGCGAAGTTGGAGCAGGCAGGGGCGGGGGATGGGGCACGAAAAGCAATCAGGAGCCGGTCGAATGCAATTCTAGATCAATAGCGGCCCCTAATAAGTGTAATAGGTTTTAATCGAGTAATTATCCGAATTTTGACCCTATAATTTAGATGTTCGGGGGGAGTTTGCAAGGTGCTTGAAAGAGATATGCATGCGCCGTAATGGGATATCGACCGGACCGGGGGCGCGGGCCGCCCCATTACCGGCCGCTTTCCGCCGCTAAGCACATTTCCCCTTAACTGTAATCGAAGGGATTTAATTGTTTTTCCAGAGATAACCAGCGTTTTGTCACAATTAGTCCGATTTGTCCAAAAAAAAAAAAAAAGAGAGAGAGAGAGAGGGAAAAAAAAATATATAGCGAGAGAAAGAGGGGGAGGCCCGGCGGGCAGAGGTCGAGGGGGCGCAGCGCTGCCCTCGGGCCGGACACACGCGGGAGCGGATCCCGCAGCCTCCGCAAGCGAGCGCGGCTCCGAGTCCGGATCCGGCGGAAGCCGCGAACCCCGCGAACTGCGAACTTTCCCGTAGGCCTCGGCCGCCGGGGCCCCTTGTCCGCATCCAGGTGCCACGCAGGGGAGAGGCCTGCTCGGCCTGGGTTCCCGGCCCCTCTACTCACCCGGCGGCGCGGCTCCCGCCCCGGCTCCAGCGGCTGCGGCGAGGACGCGGCGCTCCGGCTCCTCCGCGCGAGGCGGGCGTCCCGAGGCGACGGGGCCAGGGGCGCAGGGAGCGCTGAGGGCGGGAGACGCGGGGCCCAGCAGCACGCAGCGGCGCCGGCGGCTGTTGAACTTGTTGGGGTCCAAGATGTCCAACACCGAGAAGGAGGTGGGGCGCGGGGGTGCAGCGGGTCGCGCGGCTCCGGGTCCCTCGGGCGCCGCGGGCACCGTGTCGCTGGCCGCGAGCAGCGGGGCCCCGGGGCGGGGAAAGGCGGGTGGCTCGGCGCGCCCGTCCATGGTGTCCCGGGCGGCGGTGGCCGGGGACAGCGCGGCCCCTGGGCCCGGCCCGGAAGGCGGCGGCGGCGCAGGGATGTCCCCGGGGGCCCCCGGGCCGCTAGCGCTCATGCCGGCTCCGCGGCCTGGGCCCGCGCCTACTGCGCGCCCATGCCCGGCGAGGCGCGCGCGCGGGCGGCCGAGCGCGGATGCTCCCGGTCGGTGCTGCCCGGCGCTTCCTCCGCCGCGCCGGGCCGGCGCATGTATGGCGGCCCCGCGGAGGCGCCCACGCGCCCCACGCCGCGCACACGTGCGCCCGCCGGCCGACCGGACCCTGCCGCCTCGTTAGCGCGCGCGCCTAATTGGCTGCGCACGGCCCCGGGGGCAGGAGGCGGGCCCGGCGAGGGGCCAGGACGAGCCGCGGCCGGACGGCGGGACGCGCGGAGCCGGGACGGCGGCTGTGGCGGTCGGTGAGCGGTGCTGCCGCGCGCCCCTGCCCTGGAGCCGCGCGCCGCCTCCTCGCCAAGCGGGAAGAGGCGCCGGGCTTTAAGGGATCGCGAGCTCGGACGCCGGGGAGGCCCCGGGTGGCAGACGCGAGGTGGGAACCCCGAGTTGGCCGGGACGTCCTCGCCCGGGCCCAGCCTCGCCGGCGCTTAGCGCAGGCTTGGGCTGGGCGGCACCGCGGCTCCCGGCCTCGCAGCTCCGGTTGGGCTCGCGCGGACTCCGAGCCGCGTCGGTCCCGGCCCCTCGCGCGCGCCCTGCGGCCTCGGTCCCGTTGCGCGCGGTCTCCCTGGACGCGTGCTGGCTGTGGCGTAGGGTCCCAGCCCTCGGTCGGCGCCCGCCCCCCTGCGCGCCGTCAAATTGGGGCCGGGCCGAGTCCCCCCGGGGGCGGGGCTACGGCCCGGGGCCGCTGGATGGAAGTAGCATCGGAAAATGAGGATCGCTCGGCTCACCGCCGCCCCCGCCCCACGGATGGGGCGGAGATGGCGAGCGCGCGGAAGGCCGCCTGCGCCAACGCCGAACCCCTCAAGTAAGGGAGACGTGTTTCCTCCAGAATGAACAGGACAGACGCCCCGCCAAGTATGGAGGTCGTGCGCGACCAGTATTTGCGCACGCTGCGTCCTCAGTGGCGACGCTCGCAGGACGGGCCCCGCGACCCTCGCAGGTGCAGCCGGGCGCCCGCGTCGCTCTCCTGCTTCGGCTGCCGCAGCCGAGGAGCCGACCGCGTCCGGGGGACCCAGGTGGGAGCCGGCGGTGGAGCGCGCGCGCGGCCGCGGGGTGAGTGCGCGCCTCCCCGCTACGTCCTCGGAGCCTGCTCCGCGCAAGGACGGGTCCTTTGCAATTACCGCGGGCAATGATCCTTCGGAAGCAGAAATTAAAAGTTAAGAGAAATAATGGGGGGCCGATTGGCTGTAATCTGGGCCAAGCACGGACCTGCTTGGCCTCGGGGAGGTGGGGCTGGGGCGGCCCGGGAGCCCTTCCCCACCCGCGCTCCCCGAGTGCTGGCCCATCCCGCGATCTAATCAGACTCACAACACTGTGTCCTTCCTTGCCAGGACTTGATTATTCTTTATCTTTAAATTATAAATCACCTCTGGGGAAGGAGGGTGGGTAATCTCTCATCGCAGCGAGGTAATTATCTCCTTCCTGCCCCCACCTAGGTCTCCGCTCGCTCCCTCCCCTCCCCAACTGAGTGTGAATATAGATGTGTGAACCCTATTCACACACACACACACACACACTCATTCACAAGCACACAAGCACACAATCACCGATTCATTCATGAGCATCCAGCCGCAGAAGCACTGGGCACAGGGCTCCTGAGTGTGCATGGCGTCCCCCTCCCTCCTCCTCTCAACCTGCTCCTCGCTTGCTTGCATCCCTTAGAACTCTTGGGGGGGGGGTAGGGGCACTAGCCCCTCCTCTGCTCCCCTGGGGAAGGGGACAGCTGGGCAGAGCTCTGTGAGTGCACAGTGCGGGTCACAAGCACTTGTCACCAGCGCTTTGACCACAACCCACACCCTTGCCCTCTGGGTTCCCGGGTAGCTGTGGTCCAGACACACACAGGTAGTGGGAGAAATGGGTGCCAAACCTGGCCTTCGTACAACTTTCAAGACAACACAAACACACAGGTTTCATATGGTGTAAACATAGTGTCGACACATAACAGTTAACACCACAAAAGTAAATAAACATACATTTTAAATCGGATATGTAATGAGCATAGTGGTTCACGTGGCATAGCATAACATCCAACTGTACAGGGTTTTCCTAGCACAGCACCAAGGGTTCTCCTTGCTGATGGAGGGCTGGCTTAGGGCTGGTGACTGCTCAAAACTGTACAGGTTCCCAGGTTTCCCTTCCCCACCTGCCTTGCCCCTTCACATCCTAATGGGACCGCAGCAGGCAGGGTAATGAGCTGCCCATCTGAAGTCAGGCTGGAGGGCAGGGGCCAGGTCCTCCAGAGCTAGCAGGCTCTCTGTGGCTTCCTTGGGAGGGTGATGTGGCGGGGAAGGCCGAATGAGGAGCTCATGGCAGCCTCTTGCACCCTCGCAACCCCACCCCAGAGACAAGTGGCACCCTTCTTCCCCTCCCAGGGAGTCTGGGGCTATAAAGATGTCCTTTCACTCCTAATCACAATTGATTGTCAATTAAACCTTCATTTGTGCAATCTTTGGCCATCTGCCATCTCAGGTTATCTCCAAGCTACCAGCCTCACTTGCGGGGTCCCAGGTGGGCACTGACAGGTGATATCATGCCTGGGATTGGGATGCCTCTGCCTGCCTGGCAGACAGAAAATGTCTCCATCACTGCTCAGCCCCGTCTGCAGTGTGCTGGTCCTGGCAGGCAGGTCGCACAGGTTGAGGGGCAGCGATAAATGGTCGTGGGGCTAGAAACCTAGGGGAGGGAGTGATGGCTGGGAGGAGCAGGCGGGAGCTGAAATGTCTGGTCTCAGCATTATAGCTTTTTTAAATTGGGGGAGACAAGGGAAAGTAGGGGGGGACCCGACTTTGCTGTTAACTCATCCTGTGCTAATATCCCATTCTAAGTGGCCACTTTCTCTGTGCAAGTGTGTGGGTGGGAGACCCTGCTCCTGGGGACACTGGTGGAAAGGCGGGAAGGCGTGGTGCTCAGGTCTCTCGGTGTGAATACCTGTACAAACCACCCCTACTCTGTCTAGTGTTTGCTTCGTGCTACACACATGCCACCCCAGGCCACCAGAGTCCCATCCAGTCTACAGATGAGTGTCCAACTTCCTGAGTGTAGCCTGGGCTCAGCTGTTGACACCAGGCTGCCTCCCTGTGGGTAGTGTGAGTTGGGGGAGGCAGACCAAGGCTCTGGGCTCCTTCCTGTATTCTCTCCACTTCCTCCACTGCTTGGCACATCCCCTGTTGCTTACCAAAGTCTGGAGAATTTGCTCACAGCGTTCTTCGTACTAGCTGTATCGTCATTTTCTGTAAAACACACCGCTGTCCAGTTTTCTAAGCCATCTAGAAAGTACACCCACACTCGGAGCATCAGAGAAGCAGAGACCACTTGCGGCCGACCTCTCCAGCACCGCGGACAGCTACCCGAATTCAGCACCGCGGACAGCGACGCGCGCTCCGGCTGCGCTCCCTGAAACGGATGACAAGAGTAAGAGAATGCTGAAGAGTGTGGAGTCCAGGCGCCGCGCGTGTCACATGCCCGGCGCTGTGCCTGAACCTCCGGAGGCCCGGTCTTGCCCAAGGTCGCTGGCTCCTGGGGTTTCCATCCAAAGCTCTGGATTTAGAGAAGTAAGGTGGGCAGCCCTGGCCTGACTCCTTCAAAGTAAGCTGGGCGCGCAGCAGAGACCTAGCTCTTTAACACAGAGTACATGTAGGTACAGCCTGGTGAATCCTGGGGTGCCAGGGTAGAGGGCCCACCTCCCCATCTACTGGCCCTCTCTTGGGCACTCCAAAGGGCTTACTGACCACAGGGTTAGGGGTGTGGGGATTGAACTTCACAGAACAGTGACTGAGGCCAAAGATGATGAACCATGTGCTCAGGGTCACCTCCCAGTGCCAGCGGGAGGGCAGTCTGGGCTGGGTGCCCAGAGACACCTGCCTCACGGGCAGTCCTGCTGCTCCTGCCCTCTGTGGCCTCTTCACCAGCCACTGGCTCAAGGGTGCCTGCCACCTTCCTACCAGGCCCCAGGATGTGGACCTACGTGTCCTCACTGTGGTGGGTGTGAGTTAGGATGTCCATGACCTCTACTGGGCGGGGGGGGGGGGAGCAAGCCATGTTATCAGGAGGTGTGTGGTCAGGGGACCCCTCCAGAGTGCAGGAGGGTGCCTTGGCACTGAGTGCCAGCCACAGTGATGCCCCCCTCACCTCTTGCTGCCCTGGTCACAACCTGGCCTCTTCCCTGTATTTTCCATCATTCTCACATATAAATTGAGTCATAGTCCTTCAAAAGTTGTTACGGGTCATGTCTGGGCTCTGCAGCTCACAGGGGTCCTTGCCAACTGGGTTCTTGGGCTGCAGCATAATCCCTACACCTGCATCCTGTGCCAAGCAGGGGCTGGCAATGCCCTAAGCTGCCTGACCTCTCTTTGCAGTCATTCTGCCCCCACCCCGAGCTTCGCACAGTCTCGCCTAACACACCCATGATTTTGACCTCTCTGTGGAGGCTCTGGCCCCTGACTGTGGGCTCCTGAACACTGAGTCTCACTGGCCTGGTGTTCTTGTGGAGGGCTGCAAGCGGCAAGAGCACATTTGAATGAACTAAAAACGGGGTCAAGAGGTGGGGCACACTGCTCCCCACTCCATGGGAGGTGCGCTTGGCCCCCATGGGCAGACCCTGGGCTCCATGCATGTGTGGTTTGGCATGAATCAGCGTGCTCCCTGCCCTATGGACATAGCTGCTATGCATGTCAGGAGGAGCTGCTCTGGGCTGGCAGACACCCATAGTCATACACCCTCCCCTAGGGCTCCCTCAGCTTTCTCCTCCACACCCCTATTTCTCCTGCCCTGGAAATCCAGCCACCCAAAACCCACCTTGGCTCTGCCTCAGCCGCCCCAGGCCCTGGAGTCCCCTGCAGAGCAACCACACTCGTCCCCTGAGCACAGCTAAGGCTGGGACGTTGCAGAAATAGCAGTGTTCCTCCCTTGTCCCAGCGCCACGCAGCCAGGGAAGCCCAGAGTCTGAAGTACAGCTGACGAGCAGCCCACCACCATTGCTCCTCCCTTGCTCTCCCTCCCTCCGCCGCTCCTCCAAGAACCTGTACTTCCGGCATGGCACTGGAATCTTGGCGACCTGGCTGAGGGAGGCCCCTTGCTCCCAGCCCCAGCCCCATGATCACAGGTGCTAGTGAGCAGCTACACGCTGGCCTGGGACTTGGAGTGAGAATGTGGCACCCATGGGAACCCACCTCCCAGCCCAAGTTGCAGGAACCCAGAAGAGGCAGCGAAGGGCCACTGTCCCAGCTCTGTCCTGAGCCGCTGCTCCTCATCAGCAGGGGCACGGCAAGACAAAAGTGGCCATTGCCACCTGCCCAGTGCCCTCTGCTCTGCTGCCTCCCCTCCCCACATGACCAAGGTTCATCTCCAACCTGTCTGGTACTGAGGAGCCTCCCTGCTGGGCCTTCCCTGTGGACACCTGACCCAGGTAGCACCATGGGACCCACCCTCTCCCTGGTGCCACAGCTCCCTTCTTCCATCAATCAGTTCCTCCAGGGCAGCCTGGGGATGGGCGGATGTGGTCACCAGGGAGGGGCCACTTAGTGTCCCGCTTCCCACCTTCAGGGGGTATCTGAGAGCTTCAGCTGCAGCAGGGCCCCTCTCTGTCCCCACCTAGGGCACGCATGGCCTGGATTAGAGTGCTGGGCTATCCCGTTTAGGGAGGAAGCAGGGCCAGGAACGCAGGAGGTGCCTGGCCACGCACGCCGGCACACGCGCATGCACACACCTGCTCACGCGCACTCACGCTCACACTCATGCGCATCGCCTGTAGGCCGACCGGGTCACCGCATAATGAGCTTAATTGAGGTTAATGGCTGTTGCCCGGCCCCTCGGTTATTAAATTATTATCATACCCATGAATCATAATTACAAGTTTAGTAACCGCGCCAGGGACTCGGAGGGGATTCGCAGGCTTCGAGCGGGGGATGGGGAGGGGGGGTGGGTGGGTGCAGGGCCTGGTTTCCGCCCTCCTTCCCCTGCCCCTGACGGCAGGACTGGAGGCTGCGCCCCTAGGATCGCAGCGCGGTACCGCGAGGCCCCTGCTGCGCGCTCGGGCCGGGAGCCCAAGTCCGCGCGCTCTGACCGGCCGCGGCCCGCAAGTCGGGTCCGGACCCCAGCGAGAGACGCGTGCCCCGCTCCGGCCCACCTCTGTCTCTGCCTCTGAGGCTATGCAGCGCTAGGCGCTGGCGGCGAGGTGGTGGGGCCTACAGGGGAGAGGCGGGCGAGAAGGGAGAGGAAGGGCACCCTGGGCGCAGCCCCAGCCTTCTGTCTCTGTCTCTGTCTGTCTCTGTCTCTGTCTCTGTGTCTCTCTACCTCCCTCCATTTCTCTCTCTCTCTCTCTCTCTCTCTCTCTCTCTCTCCCTCTCCCTCTCCCTCCCTCCATCCCTTTCCTTCTCTCCCTCTCCTCCACTCCTCTTATTTATTTTCCCTCTGTGGCTGGAACATATTGAAGGGGAGGAGAAGGCGACGAGGAGACCCCCTCGCGCAGCGCAGTTTAACGATTTCAAATGAGCCCGGCGCGGCCTGACAGTCCCGTGTCAGGGCGGCGATGACGGCTAAAATTACCCGGAATCAATATCCTCACCGGGTGTCCCGGGCTGATAAGCTCCGCCAAGACAATGTTGACTATTAAAGTCGACAGCTTGAGATATTACACTATTAGTTATGCTATTTTTAATAATCTATAATATTTGGGCGATAATTAATTAATTATACGGGTCAGATAATATCTAGGGCTGGAATGAGGTCTGAGGACCCATTACCGCAGTAATGAGAAAGGAGAATCTAATCTGGGGCAGGTGCTGCCAGGCTGGGTGCTGGCCTGAGCCGCACCTTGCACCCTCACCTTGGCGGGCCTGGAGCTGGAGCCGGACCCTGGTGCTGCGGGGACGGGGCTGGGGCAGGTACCTGGGCGCTCGCGCGCGCACCTAGAGCACACCCCGCCCCCTCCCCTTTCTCTGTACCTGTACTAACGCTGCCCAGGGACTCAGTCCTGCCTTAGACGCTGCCAGTGCCTTCCCACGCACAGAGACTATGATGCGAGCTGTGGCTTGGGCCCTGGGCAGCTCTGCACCCTCCGGTGCCCCACCCCCGGTCGTTCTGTGGCCCGCCCTACCCAGGACCTGTGCACCAGCTCCCCTCACCATGCAGCCAGGTCACCTCTTCAGAGGTCCCTGATAGCCCCGTCACGCCCTGCTGCTGCGGAGATAACACCGCTGGAGGACGCACCTGCTTCTGCTGTTCCCACCCTCCTGTCTGAATGGGGCTGTGAGTCAGGCCCAGGACTACCACACCTTGGGTGGCAGCTGCTGGGAAGCGCTGCTTCCCAGCAGGAGGCTCTCAGGTGAGCCCCGAGAGCTCTTGGTGCCCTTCCTGGTGAGGACCCAGGCTGCCCCTTGGGTCACCCGGGCCTCAGCAGCGTCATCTCCTGGGAGCTGCAGACCTTGGCTCTGGGAAGCTCGCAGCCTCAGTCCCTTGACAGCCCGGCCCGGCGTTCTTGCACGATTCCCCGGATGTCTGCCTCCTACCAGCTCCAGTGCCAGTGACAAATGCTCCATTCCAAAAAGTGTTTTGTTGGCCTAGCTCTTCGGAAGTTTTAAAAAATCGCCTTTGCAGTATTGAGCCCTGCAAGGGCCAGGCGAGGGCTCTGCTGCCGAGCTCCGCCGCAGCAGTTGGCCTGGGCACATAAGCGTAGGCACACATGCGTGTAAGGAGTGGGCAGGCTCTCATCACTGGCTCCAGCCTCTGGTCCTCGGTCTCCAACACAGAAGGACGCCTGGCTGGTCCAACAGTCGCCCTGGCCCTAACCCTAGGTTTCCTTGTAGCTCTCCTAGTCTGGCTCCTGGGTGACCGGGGCACACTCTCCTGTGGACTCCTCCAGGTGCTGATCTGGCTTCTGGAGACCAGGAAGGGTGTGGGATAGCAGTGGCTGCCGGCTCAGGGGTGGAACAGAAGGACAGACACTCTCCTGGTTGGACCTCTTCCAATTGCTGTTTAGTGACATTGAGTCGAAAACCCTTATGGTAAAACATGGTAAAGACAGTCCGCTCCCTGGGCCCTATAGTTTCAGATGCAATAGTTGTCACCAGTGGAGTTCTGTTCAAAAGGATTCTTTTTTGGGGGGAGGGGCTGGCTCAGGCTGCCTTTAGGGAGGTTCTGGTGCACCGTGTAGAGCTGGGGTCGAACCCCTGCCTCGTGCCTGACTGTGTTTGCCCAAGGAGGGGCTTTAAACAGCTGAACAAGCCCCCTGGAGTTCTGTTCAGAACCACAGCGTCCTTCAGGAATAGTTAAGCACACCCAGGTATGAACAGTGCTTTCTTGGGTGTTTCAGGAAAAGAAAAGAATAGCCTTGGTTCCAACTGGGAAGGAAAAGCAGAGCTCTCCCGGTGCCCAGATCAACCCCCCAAAGTCCTAGCCCCAGAGCAGTGCCAGCGCTGCTGAGTGGCAGGGTCAGAGCAGACCTCAGAGCAGCACAGGGTGGCGTGGGCCCCAGCTGGAAGCCCGCGGCCCCTGGTTTGTCGAGCTTTTGTCACAGACAGTGCTGGACCTCATGAACTATGCTTTTAGCCCATGGCTAAGGCTATGGCTGTCGGTGTGATGCTGACCGGATGTCCAGAGGGGAAGCGTTGTACATTCTTAGGGTGGACTCCGGGCCCTGCAGCGTCCCTCTGACTGTATTGCTTGCTGTGCCCTGCGAGTGTTTTGTTGAATATCTCTGCAGATGTGTTTGTGGGAGGCTTCTCTGCAGGTTCAATTCCTGTCCTGTCCTTCTCAGCTTTGGATCTCTGGTGACTCTACCACCTCAGAGTACATGAGAAACATCACCTCTCATCTATTTTTGAGGCTGCAGAGGAAACTATATTGCTTTCTTTTCTTCAACAGCAGGTGGAACCCAGAGCTTTGTGCACTGAGCCTAAGCCCCAGCCGTACTCTAATTTTTAAACTTTGAGACATGGTTTTGAAGTGTAGCCCAAACTGGCCTTTTGTTCCTCCTGCCTCAGCCTCCTAACTTGCTGGATAGGTGCCTTGCTAGAATTGAAGTTATTTCTATCTTTAAGTCCAATACATCCCCAATTTACAAATATTCTTTTTTTTCTTTCTTTGTTTTTGTGATGGTACCGGGGTTTGAACTCACAACCTTGCATTGGCCAGGCAGGCACTTGTGCCACGGAGCTATCTCCCCAGCCCCTTTTTTATTTTATTTATTTATTTATTTATTTTTGGTTACAAGTCTTCTAGTTGCAAACTTTCCCGCATACCCATGGACCTCGCACTATGGACACTTGTGGAGTCACACAAATGGCAGAAGTAGCTCACGTTCTGCCTGCCCTGCTGGGTGCTGATTGCCCAGTGCTACGGTGCCCAGAGCTCAGTCAGGGCCCAGGCGTCTGGAGGCAACAGGAAGAGTGGCAGTGATGCCGACAGGATGGCCGGGACGCACTGGCAGTCACCAGAGAAGCAGGAGGGCAAGCACTGTGCTGTCCTGCGCAGCACCACACGGGTGGTTCCTGTGGTCCCTGTGACCGTAAGCCAGCTCCTTTAGTCAGGCATGGTGGCTCGCTCCTGCCATCCCTGCACTCAGGAGCTGGGGTGAGCACGGACTTGCTGCGCACTTGCAGCTTATACTTGCTGTAAGTTCAGGTCGAGCCTGGGCTGCCTAAGGGAACTCAAGCTGCGCTGCATAGTGAGACCTTGTCTCAAAAAAAAAAAAAAAGAAAAGAAAAAAAAGACAGTGGGGGGGGGTGTGGTTTTCTGGGCTTTCCATAGTTTATTTACACCAAAGGCATATACGACTAACTTTGATGTAGGGATGAATCCAACACACAAAGTTCTCCCTGAGCAGAGCCTGTCAGGGACTCTGTGTTTGTAGAATTTGCCCGTGAGGCTGTGGCTCGGGATTCTCTTCTGGACTGTCGCTGGCAGTGACGGCAGAGCGCAGGCCCCTATCCCACTGTTCTGCTCTGCACAGGGAGCCCCTACCCCTGGGAGCCCAGTATTCTTGTGGCTAGAAGTAGGGTCCACTTGGTTGGGGCCATCAATTTTATTAACGAAGAATCAGCTTCTAATTTCATCGATGTTGCCCAATTCCATGAACTCCTGCTTTTGCTTTATTTTTCCCTTCTTCTACTTACTTAGATTTGTTCTTTGGTTTTTGCTCTTGTTTTTTGTTTGTTTGTTTGTTTGTTCATTCTTTTGTGTGTGTGGGGTGGGGATGGGGGATTGAACTCAGGCCCTTGCACTTGCCAGGCAAGCGCTTATTCTGCTGAGCTATTTCCCTGACTTTTTGTTTTTGCTTGGAGTAGAAATGAGGATGAGGATGAGGATGCGGATGATGATTGTGTGTGTTACCAGGAATTGAACTCAGGACCCTGAGCTTGCCAGGCAGGCATTTATACTTGCTGAGCCCAGCCCAAGATGAGGATTATTGATAAAGTCCTCAAATGTAAACATTTATCACTAAAAAATTCCCCATAATATTGCTTTGCCAGCATACAACAGTTTTCTTTCAGTCCAAAGTGTTTTCTAGTTTCCCCTGAGCTGATTTCTTTGCTCCATGAATTATTCAGAAACAAGTCACCTACTTTCTAAACACGTAGGACTTTAAAGATACCTCGCTGTTCCTACTTCTAGTTTGGACCCTGATGGTCAGAGCACGTGCTTTGTGCACCAAAACGCTTCAGCATCTCTTAGATCTGCTTTGTGAGCCCTGCAAGTAGTTCCATGGATACTGGTGAGACAGAGCTTGCATCTTGTGGCTACTGGGCAGCTGCTCCAGGGCTGCCTGGGTCTTCTCCATTCTTCATGGTCACCTGCCCGGCTGTCCCCTGCCACCATGAGGAGGAGCTGTTGAAGTCTCTGTGGTGACTGGGAACTGTCATTCCTGCTCTTGGGTCTGTCTTTTTTTTTTACTGTATTTAGGACAGGGTCTGTAGGGTCTCACTACGTAGATCAGACTCGTAGTGATTCTCCTGCTTTCAGCCTCCCAAGTGCTGGGATTACAGGTGTGCCACCACACCCAGTCTCAATCGCCATCTCAGCAAACCCCACAGGTGGGGCCTGACGCACGCTGGGGATCGAACCCCAGCCACTGCTCTCTGCCTAAGCAGGTGCTTTAGTCCCCTGAGCTATCAGGTTTTTGTTATGGTTGTTGTACTATGCATCAAACTCAAAACATTCACTTGCCAAGCAGGTGCTTACGCTACTGAGCTGTCTCCCTGGCCCTGCCTCACATGTTTTGGAAGTCTTCTGTTGCAGAAATGCCAGGCCCATCTCAGGACTCCAAAGAGGGAGGATCCCCAGCATGTCCTGGAGGACGACATCTGCTCTGGCCACCCCCACAGTCTCCTGTCAGCGTGTCGGAGGTGGGTTTGGGCACCTGGCTTACTGGTGTAGTTACATTGAAGTGGGTTTTGTGTGACCAGAATGCAGTTGTTTTTTTTAATCTAGTGTCACAATCTTTTTCTTGGCATGCTTAGACCATGAACACACATGATATAACTGTGTTGGGATACAGTGCTGACATTCTGTCATCTGTATCTCCTCTCAGGTTTGTTCTGCTACTTTCCTGTTTCTCCCTTGTCTTGTTTCTGTGTTTCTAGCACCGAGTTTAGTTGATCAACCTTTAACTAAGTCTCCTTGTAGCTCATCTGTTTTCTGTTGCTGTCACTTTGTAAGGAAGAGAGGCTTCCTTACTCGAGATTCTGGTTGGAGGTCAAGTGCCCTCTCGTGGAGGGGTCCCCCATGTGCATACACATGTACACACGCGTGCATGTATGTTTGGGTATACACCAATGCCCTGGTCTCTTTCCCTGCTTGCAAGCCAGCAGGGTCATATTCAGGGCCCTGATGACCCTGTACAGCACTAATCACCACCTAGGACCCCACCTCTTACTTCTGAGCCAGATCTTGGTTCCTCCTCACAGGCCCCTGAAGAGGTAAATCTCAACCCGCTGGAACCTTGTCAGACCACAGACCCTGAACGTGGCTTTGGTTTGGCCTTTTCCCCGGATGTTGCTCCATCGTCGCATCTCTCTGGATTTGTGTTTCCCACTCCAGGCAGAGGGCAGGAGGCTTAGCCCCACAGTGGCCTTTGCTCCCTCCCAGGCCCTGCGGTCTCACTGTTAGTCCAGGTGCACTCGGATCTCCTCAGGTACCACACATGCTCCCAAGGGTGAGAGGTCAGTGAGAGCCCTGCGGCCGGCACCCTGGTGCCATCAGAGCTTGCTCTACTTCTCTGCTCCTTGGGCAGCTGTGTCGCTGGGATCCTGTTTTGTCTCTGGCTGCTCTCCAAGTTTTTTCCTTCGTCTTTGATTTCATCATCTGAACTTGGTGCTTCTGGGCGTAGATTTCTTTGAGTTTATTTCCTTCGGAGTTCATTGAGCATCTTGAACCTATAAATTTACGTTCTTTTGTAGATTTTGGAAACTTTTGGTCACTGTCACTTTGCTTTAATAGAATCTCCATGCCTGTGCAATTTATAAAGTAAACAACGTTTGTTTTTTCTAGTAGCTCTGACTGGGCCACCTCAATGAGCCACTCAGGTGAAGAGGGGTCAGCTTCGATTTTAGGCTGCATCCCTGGGGGTGAGCGTGTCCACTCTGCACTCCAAGGCCCATGCCCAGCACTCTGCCTCGGCCTTCAGTGCCAGCAGGCAGAGCCACGCGGGCTGCTTGGAGAGATGCCGCCGATGTTCCCTGCCTCTCCTCCGGGAGCCCGAGGGTGCAAGCGTTAGATCTGTCTCCTGGGCACATAGATCCCCATGGCTCTATTCAGTGTTTAAAAACCCTTTCTCCTCTCTTTTACTCACACTGGGAAATTGCACTGATCTCCCTAAAAGCACAGTGGTTCCAGTGTTTCCACAGTCCTCCACCTTCTGATCGGCCTTTGTGGGGCCATCCCGACTTGCCACGTGCCCATGTGGCCAGGTGACAGTGGAGAACCAGGCCGATCAATGATTCTAGCAAGCATTACCAAGCAGCCTTTCTCACACTCTGTCTGTGCTTTCTGGCTGAGGAGCTAGAATCCCTTGAGGAGAATTTGTCCTTCTCAGCTGTTTCTTTACTCTGAACACGGGCCGTTCCAGGAGTCTGAGTGGTGGCTCGTGTCTCTCTTGTACTTGCGTGTTCTCAGAGTAAAGAGCTAGGTCTTGCCAGCTCCCTGGGGACTGCTGTGGTGTTGGTCTCTGGGTTTACACCTCATTTTGGTGGCGGCAGGGGCTTTGTCAGAGCTGCTGAGGCTGAGTCTCCTGCAGCCATTTTCTCCATGACATGCAATATATCTTACCAGCAGGTTTCTGTTTCCCTTTTGTGTGGGTTTGTTTTCATAATTTTTGGTGGTTTTTTTTTTTTTTTTTTTTTTTTTTTTTTCAGCATTGAAGACTAAGCCCAGCCCATTTATGTGGAGATCCATCTTTGGCTCTTTTAAAAATATTTTAAGATAAGGTCTCACTAAGTTGCTAAGTTTATCCAGGCTAGGCTGAGCTTCTGACCCTCCTGCCTCAGCCTCCCAGAAGGATGGGATTATAGGTGTGTATTGAACTATTTTTTTTTTTTTTTTGGTCTTTTTGAGACAGGGTCTCACTATGCAGTTCGGGCTGGCCTTGATCTCACTTTTGTAGCCCAGGCTGGTCTCGAACTCACACTGATCCTCCTTCCTCAGCCTCCCAAGTGCTGGGATTACAGATGTGCGCCACCACACCCAGCCCCGATTATAGATGTGTAGTCCCATGCCCGGCTCTCACAGGGTTCAGGTCAGCCCTTCCCTGCTAGCCACTGACTGCAAGTGCATACTGCCACGTGGGTGTTCCTTGGGGAAATCTCTGCTTCGATCCTTTCCTGTTCTGTTTTTAATTCCTTTTCTTGGTGTTGGGCCTCAAACCTGGGGCCTTTCACATGCTAGGGTGGGCTGCAGTCTGTGTGACAGCAGTGTGGGGGTGACCCAGGAATGGAGGGGCTGACAGGGCTGAAGAGCGTGGACCTCACCCTCAGCCACTGAAGGGCCCTGTACACCAGAGCCCCAGGGCTGGGATCACCCTGCAGGGGGCGCTGCTGGGTGGACTGGGGCCATCTGAGACAGCACTGGTGTCCTTCTCCTCCTCCTCCTCCTCCTCCTCCTC